>PITA01017631.1:0-42753 GCA_004023965.1 Spilogale gracilis | reverse complement strand
CCCACCAACAGTGTAAGAGGGTTCCCCTTTCTCCGCAGCCTCTCCAACACTTGTTGTTTTCTGTCTTGTTAATTTTGGCCATTCTGACTGGTGTAAGGTGGTATCTTAGAGTGGTTTTGATTTGAATTTCCCTGATAGCTAGTGACGCTGAACATTTTTTCATGTGTCTGTTGGCCGTTTGTATATCTTCTTCGGAGAGTTAATACTTCTTTTCAAACTGAGGAAGTTCCCTTTTCTTCCTAATTTTTTAGTGCATTGTTTTTGTTGGAGTGTTCTATATATGTCTGCTAAGTCTAGTTGATTTTGTGTTGGTCAGTCCTTTATCTCCTTACTGATATTACTCTCCATTATTAAGAGGGGAATATTGAGGTCTCCGACTATTATAGTAGAACTATCTCAATTATTGCTTCAAAAAATTGGGAGCTTTGTTGTTATGTACATATTGTTCATAGCTGTTTTATCTTCTTAATGGACTTACCCTTTTTTCAAAATGTAATGTCCTGCAACATCTCAGGTAATAATTTAACAACTTAGTCTGTTTGACCTATTATTTGTACAGCTACCCATCTAGGTTTCATTGCTATTTGTATGGAGTTCTTTTCCATCCTTTCACTTTAAGTCTATTTATGTATCTAAAGTAAACCTTTTGTAGATACAGAATGAAATTATTTTAAAAAATTAATTCATCTTTTATTGAAAAGTTTATTAATCAGTTTACATTTCAAGTTACAAGTGCTAAGATTTACTTCTGCCATTTAGCTATTTGCTTTCTGTATGTTTAATATTGTTTCATAAGTCCTCTCTTCTTTGTGTCTGTGTATGCATACTTTTTTTTTTTAAGATTTTATGTATTTGACATAGAGACAGTAAGAGAGAGAACACAAGCAGGGGGAGTGGGAGAGGGAGAAGCAGGCTTCCCGCTGAGCAGGAAGCCCAACTCGGGCCTTGACCCCGGAACCCTGAGATCATGACCTGAGCCAAAGGCAGACACCTAATGACTGAGTGAGCACCCAGGTGCCCTGTGTGCAAACCATTTTGATTGCCATTGTTCTTTTTCTGTATATTTTTAAGTTATTTTTTAAGTGGTTATCCTGAGGATTACAGCTTACATATAGAATATTTGAATTTTGCTGATATTAACTTAGCTTTAATAGCATATGACAGCTTCTCCTACAGTCTCCCTTTATGTTCTTATTGTCAAAAACTACTGTACAACAGATGAACAGATGTTTAATACACTCAAAAGCAGATTTTTATTATTGTTTTCTACATTTGTCTTTTTAGGTCATGTAGAAAAAAATGAATTAGAAAACAAAAATGTAACAGTAATAATACTGGCTTTTATAATTTACCTATATAGTTACCTTTACTAGTGTTATTTGATCCTATGGCTTACAGGTACTGCTGGTTTCCAATCACTTCAGTCTGAAGAATTCCATCCGGTATTTCATGTAGGCTAAGGATATTAGTGTGAAATTCCGCAGCTTTTGTTTATCTAGGAGTCTCTTAATTTCACTGTCAATTCTGAAGCATAGTTTGCCTGAGAATGAATTCCTGGTAGATTTTATTTTTAACCTTTCACACTTTGTCTCATGAGACTGCTTCCTGGCGTCTAGGCTGTTAAACTTACTGAGAATCTATGAGAAGTTGTTTCTGTCTTGCTACTTTCCACATTCTTTTTGTCTTATAAAAGTTGATTATGTGCTTGCCAGGCATCTCCATGCATTTACCATAGCTGAAGTTCATTGAGTTCATTGAGGTTCATGTTTTTGATAAATTTAGGAGGTTCTTAGCTCTTATTTGTTCAAATATTCTTTCTGCTCTTTCTTCTTTGTCCTTTCCTTCTAGGACTCTTACTATATGTATATCAGTATTCTTTTTGTTTTTTAAGTTTTATTTATTTATTTTAGAGGAAGGGTGTATGCACAGGGAGAGTGTGGGACGGTAGGGGAAAGAGAGAATTGTCAGGCAGACTCCCCACTGAATGTGGAGCCCAATGCGGGACTCAGTCCCAAGACCCCAAGATCATGACCTGAGTCACAATCAAGAGTCAGCTGCTTAACGGACTGGGCCACCCAGGTGCCCCGTATCAGTATTCTTGATAGCATCTATAGTGTCCCAAAGGTTTCTTATTCTCTGTTAATTTTTCTTTTTTCCCCTTTCTTCTTCTTTTTCCCTTTTCTTCTGCTCACACTGGATAATTTCAGTTAACCTGTGTTTTAGTTCACCGACTGTTTATTCTTGTCAGTCTGCTACTTAACCCTCTAGTGCATTTACAGTTTTGGTTATCGTACGTTTTAGCTCCAGAATTTCTATTCTGTCCCTTTACCATAATTCCTGTCTCTTTATTAATATTTTCTATTTGTTGAAACGTTGTTCTCCTACTTCTTAGTTCTCTTCCATGGCTTCCTTTAGCTCAGTATGTTTAAGACAGTTTTAAAAACCTTTACTTAGTACGTGGAATGTCTGGCCTCCTCAAGAACACCATCATTACCAGGTTAACCTGGTAATCATGCTTTAGATATACAATCTGGAGATATCCTTAGATTATCTGGAGTGAAGTCAGCCTGCTCAGAAGCAGGGATTCATCATTAACAGTAAGAAACTGTAAAAGACCCATGGATCTCCATTTAGAGAATGGTCCAATGAGGATCTAAAATAGCAGTTATCTCTCTGTTGACTAACATGAAAACAACTCCAAGACACATGGTATGTAAATATTCAAATTTACAAAATATGATAAACATTTACTGAAGAATATTTTCTCAGATCACATAATATATAAATGCATTTTTATAAGATTTTTATAATAGTTACTAAAGAGAATACTGATTCCCAATGAAGACAATCAGTGTCAATGGGAGATATGATGGGAAGGGGATTATTTTACTTTTTAGTTTCTACACTCCATCACTGTGTAGAACTGAACCACAGAAATATATACCAGAGAAGTTTAATACAGAAAAAACAAAACAAAAAACAAAACAAAAAAACATTTAACAGTAATTAGTAAAATCAAAATTTAGCCCCAGCTTCTCTGATGACAGAAAGTTCTCCTATGTCTTGGCTAAATTATAAACATTTTTATCTAAAAGATCTGCTGTGTAAGAGTTCCTATGACCTCAAGAGTTTCATAAAGACCTCATGGTCTTTATGAGATGGGTGTGTGACGAATAAGTTAAAGAACACTTACTGTTTGACAAGTGGGTTGATTCTACATTTTAAAACTAATTATGTTAATAAAACAAAACACCCTTTCCAGTCCTTATTTCCTACTTTGAACTTCCTGTTCTCTTTCCAAGTATTAATATTTTGGAGTCAGAAATATCCCGATTTCCTTGTTTAATGTCCGATGACATTATTATGAAATTAGAAGAAGCAGATATCCCCATCAGTCTTCTTTTCCAGAGTTTCTCAGGTATTTGTGCTCATTAGTACATCACTTACATATGTAATCTCTTAATCTTGATTTATATGAGCTGAAAGAGCATCCAGAAGGGGTCTCTGAAGAATCCTTAATGTCCAACCTCACTGACACCACAGAGCCCACTCCCTGTCTCCAGTCAATGCCTGCACAGAAAATCCTTCACAGGTTGACCACCTAAAAGGAGCCTCTTCCCAAGTTCCATGTCACCGGGTCACAGTGAGATAGAATCTTCGTGGAGATGAGAGAATTTTGGGAGAAAGTGTGAGTAAACATTTTAGGCTGGAGAAAAATCAACTAAAAATATGACTTTTACCTGGGAAAGAGCCATTTCTCCTTTTTCCCTCTTCTTCTGAGCTTCTTTCTCAGATAAGGTTATTCTGCGTGACAAAAAGTATGTTGTTTAATGCTCAGAATCAACATCACCCCTTACCCTGTCATAATATACATACTGGGAAAACTTTAATGTGGGGGAAAGATAGTCCTTTGCTGCTCACCACAACAGGAGGAAGGCAGGGACAGTAACTCCTATATGGAGGGCAACCTTTACCCATTTCTTCAGAAAGCCCTTCGCTCCTCCTGAAACCCACACATTCTACTGCAACTGCATTGTCCTTTGTTCCCTTGGCCAAGGGAACTACCTCCTTCAAGTTCTTGGCTCCACCCTAGGCAGCCGCATCCAAGGAATGGTTGATGTAGGATTTATTCCATCAACTTAGACCAACTCTTTTTTTTTTTTTTAAGATTTTATTTATTTGACAGAGAGAAGCACATCCAGAGAGGAAACACAAGTAGGGGGAGTGAGAGAAGGAGAAGCAGGCCTCCCGCCGAGCAGGGAGCCCGATGTGGAACTCGATCCCAGGTCTCCGGGATCATGACCTGAGCCGAAGGCAGTCGTTTAACCAACTGAGCCACCCAGGTGCCCTGACTTGGACCAACTCTTAATCTTAAGGGCCACCCCAGCTCCAGAGCTCCTTCCTAGTAACAATACTGAGAGTTTAGATTTTTGTCCTGATGGTGATGAGAAGCCATAAGAGAGTTTGATATTAAGAGATGGCACAATCATGGGGCACCTGAGTGGCTCAGTTGGTTAAGCGACTGCCTTCGGCTCAGGTCATGATCCCGGAAACCCGGGATCGAGCCCCACATCAGGCTCCCCGCTCGGCGGGAAGCCTGCTTCCCCGTCTCTCACTCCCCCTGCTTGTGTTTCCTCTCTCACTGTGTTTCTCTCTGTCAAATAAATAAATAAAATCTTTAAAAAAAAAAGAGAGATGGCACAATCAAATATAAGATTTAGTTACAAAACAGAAAGAGGGGTAGGAGCTGAGAGGCACATGCCTCTCTCTCTGAGACTATGCTCTTGCCTCTTAGCGGTGTTCATTATTTTTGAATTAGGTGACATCTTAAACTCTAATTATAACTGGGCAGGCTCTCCCAGAAACCTCCAAGGACAGACACACACCCAATTTTGAAAATCATTTCAGGGACCGTATTAGCTAAGATTCAGAATTCCTGGTCTATCATCTCCATTTCACAGGCGGATGAGAGTCTCAGAGGGGGAATACTTTTACCAAGTTCCCCCTTAAGAGGTCTGAACTGAGTGAGCAGACCTGGGTGTTAAATTCTGAAATCGTAGCCCAGACAGGTCTAAGCAGAAAGGACTTGGCCTAATTCAAGATTATCTTTCATGTTCCTGAAAAGGAAAGGATTCTTTTTGATGGGTTTAATCAAACCCAAGCTAATTTACTTCCTCTTTTCCAGAAAAATAATAATAATAAAAATATGGGAATTAGGGGTGCCTGGGTGGCTCAGTTGGTTAAGCAACTGCCTTTGGCTCAGGTCATGATCCCGGAGACCTGGGATCGAGTCCCACATTGGGCTTCCTGCTCGGCAGGAAGCCTGCTTCTTCCGCTCTCACTCCCCCTGCTTGTGTTCCCTCTCTGGCTGTGTTTCTCTCTGTCAAATAAATAAAATCTTAAAAAAAAAAAAAATGGGAATTGAAAATAGTTACTAGTCCTGAAAAACAGGAGGAAGAGTCACCTGTGGAGATGAGATCTGAGCAATCTCTGCATCATAAACAGATGGGCTCTGTTGGAATAAAGTTCCACATCAGTCCAGCCCATCTTCCCAACATCTGCACAGAAAAGACAAAGGGGACTTAAGGGGAACATTCGCTTAGTTGGAAACTTCTGCTCAGAGCTCAGTAATTTCATCAGATCACTTAAGGGAAGGGAACTGCTGAATATGAAACAAATTGGCTAAACTAGATTTTGAGTGTTAAAATCTTCAACATCCTTAATGGATGCATAATGAAACAGTATAAAGTTATTTACCAGACATCAAACAATAATTCCACTATATGGTAAAGTAGAAAGCATATAAAACTCATAATCTGAACAAAAAATTAAGAAGGAAAATAATTTGGAAACCAAAATGATAGCCAGTGGATTCTGAGATTAAAGTTACAAGAAGTGTGAAGATACATCAAATTTAGAAATGAATGATATGAGCCACAGAAAAAGGGGGAAAGAGAAAAAATACTGTTAATAATGGCCATTTTGAAAAGCACCATGTGGTTACAGAAAGTCTTCCCACATTTCTTGGACTAAGCTAGGCCTCTGCACTCTAGATGAATAGGGGCAGCAACTGGAATCATCTTCTAATGCAGTAATTAGAAAGTGCCGATGCCTCTAACACCTGGTTGCACAACTCTCATTCTCTTCTGCATAACTGAAACAATTAAACAAACCTTAATTAAGACCACAAATCAGTACTTCACAACTCAATATTCCACATCCAGTCAATTCATTACTCACCTGGGTTTGGGTCCTATGCTTTCTCCGAGACCACTATGTGTTTTGTTCTCCATATCTGTCTCTATCCTTTTTTCTCTTCTCTCCTTTCGTCCATCTGTGTTTCCCTCTGTTTCCGCATCCTTCTGTTTCCCTCCCCCGCTATTCCAACACTTTGACCCCACTCTGCTGCAACCTCTGTTTCAATCCCTGCCATTCTCCCCAAACTTTCTGATGGCCCCCTAACTCCGCAGATTCCTCCGGGCCTCTTCCCCGCCATCTCTGTTGCGCCTCTGCCCCCGCTGGAGCGGAGCGAAGGGCCTGAATCCACTTCCCGAGGGACTACTGTACCCACGCGGGCGGCGGGCGGGAGTCCGGGAAAGGTTCTGAGTAGGAAAGCGATCGGCAGGGCCATCGGGGTCTACGAGGGCCCAAGGCAGCAAGGTTGGGGCCCGTACCCGCCTCAGAGCGACTTTTAACCGGAACCGAACGCACACTCCCGGGTCCCGCACCGAGCGACAGATCTCGGAACGTCTTATGGCGACGCAGCGAGAGGCGATAAGGATGACCTCCAGCGAGAGGGACGAAGGGGGTTCAGGGATTTTACCTTACCAGGCGACCCCCCAAACTGGGTGTGGAGGCGGGGTCTGGGGAGCGCGCGGGCGACGGGAACCTGAAAAAACGGAGACTCACTCACCGGGTCGCGCCCGTGGGTCCGCGCGATCCGCTTCCGGGTCTTCAGGGAAGCGCGCGTGCGCGCGCGCTGCGGGGCGGGGCCTGGGCGCGCGGGGTCCCGCAGTTTTCGCTTTGGTTTGTGTCTGCCTCTCGGTGGTTTGGGATCCCTTGGAATTCCGCTGGTGTCTTTTGGAGCCGGCCTGGATACAACTTTAGGGAAGTGTGGGCGGCTTTTATTGGAAGCGGCAGTATTTGACAAGCTGAGCACCGTGCCCGTGCGAACTTCGGCGAGTGGTGGAGACGCGCCTCCTGCGAGGGAGACAGAGCTGCGCGGGGACTTGGGACGGGCTGGGGGGTGCTCTCGTGGGGCGACCGAGCTGACAGTGACAGCTTCTAATTTAATTGAGCAAAAGCCTGAGTGGTCAGTGTGGGTGATGGAAGCTAGAATGAGGAATGCAGAACTGCTCTGTAGGGGAGGTGCCATTTTGTACTAACTTCCCACATCATCATCTTCACGGAGTTGTCACTTCTGCTCCGCATTCGCTGGGCTGCGCACCTGGGGCTTCGGGCCAGACCTTGGGCTGCGGGGGCGGAGGGCTGGCACTTTCGTTTAAAAGAACCAAAATTTCTGCCTGTGTGGATGTGAATTAATTTCTCTCTCTTTAACTTTGATATTGGAATCCACATTTCTCAAGATGAATTATGAATTCAGGTTACGGATGGCATCCTGTATTTTGCGTATCGCATTAATTACTAAATGTTGTTGGAATTTCAGTTTTCTAAAATCTTTATTCTCAGTTATTTTATAAGAATATTTTTAACTTAAAGGTTAGGTGTTACCACCGATCTTTTTTCTGTTTCTAAACGCTTGCTTTCGAGTGCAGATAAGGAGGCTTGTAAAAGGTGTACTTTCATTTTTTTTAAAGATTTTATTTATTTATTTGACAGAAAGAAACACAGCGAGAGAGGGAACACAAGCAGGGGGAATGAGAGAGGGAGAAGCAGGCTTCCCGCCGAGATGTGGGGCTCGATCGATGTGGGGGGCTCCATCGATGTGGGGGGCTCGATCGATGTGGGCTCGATCCTGGCTCTCCCGGATCGTGGGTCTCCCTGATCATGACCTGAGCCGAAGTCAGTTGTTTAACCCACTGAGCCACCTAGGCGCCCCAAAAGGTGTACTCTTTCAGAGATACTTAACTTTTCCTAGTCCTGGGCGCCTGGGTGGCTCGGTGGATTAAAGCCTCTGCCTTCCGCTCAGGTCGGATCTCAGGGTGCTGGAATCAAGGCCCGGAAGCTGGAATCGAGCTCTCTGCTCAGCCGGGAGCCTGCTTCCCCTCCCTCCCTTCTCTGCCTATTTGTGATCTCTCTCTGTCAAATAAATAAATAAAATCTTTAAAAAAAACCACCAACTTTTCCTAGTACTGATAGAATATTAGTTTGAAAGTATTTCCAGAGAGATGGGATAAAGTCTGTTGTTTATGTGAACAATAGAAGCAAGTAATAAAACTTTTTTTATATTTTCAGTACCATGTTATACACTTAATAATTGCATATGAAATATGCAAGTTTCTAGCCCCCCCTTCGCTTTTCCTGTGGAATTCTGAGAGTGCTGTGGGCTGGATCTGCTTTTCACACCCTCTCTGTTAGGTGACTGCTCACTCACTGCTTAAATCTCTGCAAGGAGTGGATGCGCAAATGACCACACTTGGTTTAAACAATTTATAATAGTTTTTGGCTATTGTATGTTTTGTAGGTTTGTATGTTTCAGGGAGTTGTGTATTCCTTTTGCAGCATGCAGAGAAGACCCTGGACACAGTAAGGTCATGGCTCCAGAACGCAAAAGGGCTAATTCTTGGGCACCTGAGTGGCTCAGTGGGTTAAAGCCTCTGCCTTCGGCTCAGGTCAGGATCTCAGGGTCCTGGGATTGAGGCCCACATCTGGCTCTCTGCTTAGCGGGGAGCCTGCTTCCTCTTCTCTCTCTGCCTGCCTCTCTGCCTACTTGTGATCTCTCTGTCAAATAAAATCTTTTTTTTAAAAAAATAAATTTTCTCTGAAAAAAAAAAAAAGGACTGATTGTTGAAAAACATGGAATGATCATGGCAGAGGGTTTCAGGAGCCACCAGCTGGGATTTTCAGAAAGAGCCAAATAAAATGAAAAAGTGGAAAGAGCATAAAAAGATACAAAGGTGCTTACCAAGACCAGGATGCTTTGGGTAGCCCTCATGTAGGGAAATTCTGAGGACATGTTTCTATGAATAGGCTGGACCCACTGCTTATATCTTAAGAGGTTGAAAACTATGGAAATGCTGGCCCAGATCACGAATCCCACACCGATGACATGAGGGAAGATTAAAAGTGCAGCAAGTGGTGATTGTGTGATCTTATTTGGAATCCCAGTCATGTTTCATTGTGAAATTTTCGCTGTTCATCTGTCAGTCACAAGATGACGGAAAGTGGCATTTACCAGCATGTTTAAGATCAAGCAGCTGTTTGTTAGGCACCGGTGAGCTTTTAATTTAAGCTCTCTTATCTTGGAGTTTCTGGGGCCCGTTGTGACCCTCTGGAACCTACTCACAAAACAGATGCATATACCACTGGCCATACAAAACTGAACATACAAAACAACGTTGCATCAAAACTCACCAAGGACATTTTTCAACCCCAAAGCTGTCAGCGAGTGATTCCCTTAAGGAAATGAGCCAGACATTGGCTACAGTCAGGTGCTAGAAAAGCAGATCTTAGGGCGCCTGGGTGGCTCTGTCGTTGGGCGTCTGCCTTCGGCTTGGGTCGTGATGCCGGAGTCCTGGGATCGAGCCTCGCATCGGACTCCCTGCTCAGCAGGAAGCTTGCTTCTCCCTCTTTCATTCCCCCACTGTGTTCCCTCTCTTGCTGTGTTTCTGTCAAAAAGTAAATAAAATTTTAAAAGAGAGAGAGAGAGAGAGAGAGAGAGAGAGAAGCAGGTCTTAGAAAGGAATTCAACCATGTTTTAATTATTTTTTTACTGTATTGACTTCTTTTTTGTTGGACTTTTACCTTGCTGTAGGATATGAAGAATAAGGCCATTTATTGTCATTTTTAAAAAAAGATTTTATTTTTTTGAGTAATCTCTACACCCAGCGTGGGTCTCAAACTAATGACCCGGAGGATCAAGAGTTGCATGCTCTTCTGACTGAGCCAGCCAGGCACCCCTCATTTATTGTCATTTTGATAGGAATTCCCATTCCTCAAATGCCAAGCATTAATGATGTTATTCCCCACTGTAGTTTTTGCTGGTTATTAACTTTTTCTTTTGCACTTTGGCATACTTCTGAATTTTTAACTTCACTGATCTAATATAAGAGTCTGTTCATAAATAAACATATCTCATAAGGATAGTTGTATTCATTTTGGTTTTTTTCTAGAGTTTTTGTGTGGCTATTCTTACTTGTTTGCTATTCTATAAGGTTTTTGCAGTAACATCCCTAGGTTAAAACACTGATGGTATCTGTATCAGGATCAAACTAAATTTATAAAATAGCTTAAGGAAAACTGGCCTTTTACAATATTGAGTTTTTCTACCCCAGAACATGATGTAAATTTACATTGATTTCATTCTACTTTTATATATTTCATTCATTTCATATATTTCAGGAATGTTTTATAGTTTTCCTTATATAGATTTACAGAGTTTTATTATATTTATTCCTTATTAGTGTATTTCATTTTATGTTATGCTTTTGTAATTGCAGGCTTTCCCATTGTAACTTGTAAATGATTGTTTTATTTTTATACAATACCCTGTTACAGGCTTGCCTGGGTGGCTCAGTCGGTAGATGGTGCAACTATTGATCTGGGGTGGGGGGGGGGGTGTGAGCTCGAGCCCCATGTTGGGTCCAGAGAGTACTTAAAAATAAAATAGCCTATTTACAAAAAGGCTCTTGTTTTTGTATAACAATATTGTATCCTGTTAGCTTACTGAATTATTTTTTCGTAATGGATTTTCTATCAGTTGTTTGTCTTTACAGATATATACTTGCATCATCTGCAAACATAGTTTTACATCTTGGTTTCTAATTCCTATACCATTTTAAATTGCCCTGGCTAAACCTCCAACACAATGATAAATTAATAGAACCGGTGATCATGTATTTTTTTAGTGTGGTTTCTGGCCTTAGTGAAATATCTCTAGTGTTTCCCTGTGAGCAAGATGAACACTTTGTTCTGTCAAGTTGGGAAAGATCCATCAGTTTCCAATTGCAAGTGTTTTAATTTGACATCCATACATGTTGAATTCTCCCAAATAATGTCTTTATAACTAGAAGTAAGATTTCTTGATTTATCTTCAGAAATATGAAGAACAATATTAATGAATTTTCTGATAGTGAATCATTCTTGAATTCCAGACATAAATTTTACTTGGTCATCATATGTTATCTGTATATTATTTTTCAGGGTTTTTCAGGCAATATTTATTTCAGATGGACCATCTGTAGGCAATTTCAGAATTTTATTTGACATATAGAAATAATTTGGACATTTTACTTCTGTAATGTTCTTGAATTGAGTAAGTAGCATTGGCTTATCTGCTATTTCAAAGAATGGAAGAATCTGGGGACACCTGGGTGGCTCAGTCAGTTAAGCATTCAACTCTTGATCTCAGCTCAGATTTTGATCTTATGGTCATGAGTTCAAGCCCCAAGCTGGGCTCCACGATGGGCATGGAGCCTAATTTAAAAAAGAAAAAAGGAAGAATCTGCTTGCTAATCTGATTCTGGTCCTTTTATTTGCGAGAGACTCCTTTAAATGTCTTCCTTTTCTCTATGGATATTGGCCCGTTTAGACTCCCCATGTTACTGAAGGCAATTTTGGTAAGAGATATTTTCCTAGAAAGTGTCCAATTTACATAGGCTTTCTGGCTGATTTGTTTTAAGGTAGAGAAACAGGGCAAATATTCTTAAATCTCAGTTATTGATGTCGTGTTCTTTCTTTTGCATTTATTGAAAATTTTAAAAATTTATTGCACTTATTAAAAACCTTAAAATATAAAATCCTTCTTGGGTCCTTTGTATGATTCTTTCTCTCTGCCCATAAGTTAAATGATGGTGGTACTCAGGGGTCTGAGCATTAGAGAAGAATTAGATTGGGGTAAAAGAAATTCTCAGGGAAGCACAGAATCCAGTGATGCACATGTGTTTCTCTGCTGGGCATTCATGGCTCAGACCTCAATATTTCCTCCTTTCATGTGAAACCCTATCTGCTTCCAGGAATAATGGAAAAGGAAGAGTCTCTCCCAAACACTCCAGCGGTCCCTTTGGATATGCCCATTAGAAACTTCTAATAGATCCTAGTAATTAATGTTTTTCAGAGCTATTCTCATTTCCTGAAGTATGAACTGTCACTGTCATGACAGGTGACATGATGATTGCATTTCTTTGGGGAAGCGAAGACACAAAATCACTAACCCATATCTCAGGATCTGGCTTCCTGCCGTCTACACATGCTTTGGCTGCTCCTTTACACCTGGCTCACAGTCCTGGTAGCAGGAAGGAGTCTGTGAGTAGCTCCTAGTTTAGTCCAAGAGCAGAGTCTCGAAGGTTAGGAGACGCAGCAGGATTCTGGGTAGGTGACCGTGTTCAGGCAAGCAATTCCGAAGTACAGGCTGAGCTTATGGAGAGAGACCACTATCAGTGCTTGACTGCTGCTAACGTGATTTAACAAAGTCCTCGTTTAGAGGCGAGTTCGTGGTGTTTGAGCCAAGTGCTTTCAGAGTCCGAATTTTAAGATGCTTCAAGATTGTAATTTCAGAATTAGGCTACTCTTCAATGCAGTGTGTGAGAGTCACAAGGACATTTTCAGGAGCAATATTGCGATTTCTGTAAAGGCCAGTGCATGTGATATGAATATGATGGAACGAATGAAGTTACCCGATTCATAGCAGGAGAAAGTGTGACTGAATGGGAATTGCTGAAATTTCTTCTTCTGTGACTTGAGTGTGATGAGCTTAATGGAGCCCGGAAATGTGTCTCTACCGAAACTATCTGTGGTCTAGGGATCTGTGAGACAATTTTCTTTCCTGAAATTAGGGAAGGTCCCTTAAGAAAAAGTTAACCATAATAGAAGGTTTCAAAGAGCAAAAAATTAAGGACATTATTTTTAATTTAATTTTAAAATAAATTAATTAAAAATATAATCTCATCCGGAATAAAAAGCAATTTTTCTCTGGTTTAAAATCTTTTCAGGGTCACCTCAGTGGCTCAGTCGATTGAGCGTCTGACTCTTGATTTCAGCTCAGGTTGTCATCTCAGGGTCCTGGGATCCAGCCCTGTGACAGGCTCCCTTCTCAGAGGGGAGTTTGCTTGTCCCTTTTTCCCTCTGCTCCTCCCACTCTCTCTCTCAAATAAGTAAATCAATCTTTTAAAAAAATCATTTCAGTATTATTACCAGCTCACTATTCACCTCTCTTGCTTTTCAGTGATTAAATGCTCAAGGTTCCAAGTCTTCAAATTCCATTTTTTCATGTGTGTATTGTATTTTAATAGCTTTTCCAAATCAAGTATCAGTTTGAGTTTCAGTTTGCTTATTCTACAACAATAAACATACAGTGATGTGATCTTTATAAGATTAATTTATTTTGTGCCCTGATATGCTTTGTCATTATTTGTTTCACATCCCATATTTTAGCAGTAGTTTTGTGCAATAATTTCTGTTATGGGTGCCATTCTATTTTTGGTTCAGGCAAAAAATGAAGTGAGTTTTTCTGCTGCCATCCTAAAATTTGTCTACATTAAATAAATCAAATTGGCTCATATAAAATTATTCAGTACATCTATAATTTATTAAGCCCTTTGAATCCTCACTTCTTAGTTATATTGCTAATAAAAGATATACTTAAACAAAGATAAGAAACTAGCAAACCAAGTTTATATAGTAAAATAAATTTAAAATATGAGGAGAGGGACGCCTGGGTGGCTCAGTTGGTTAAGCCGCTGCCTTCGGCTCAGGTCATGATCCCGGAGACCCGGGATCGAGTCCCACATCGGGCTCCCTGCTCGGCGGGAAGCCTGCTTCTCCCTCTCTCGCTCCCCCTGCTTGTGTTCCCTCTCTCGCTGTGTTTCTCTCTGTCAAATAAATAAAATCTTTTAAAAAATAAAAAAAAATATGAGGAGAGAGAGAGAGAGAAAGAGTGTATGTGTGTGTGTGTGTGTGTGTGTGTGTGTGTGCACCCACCCATAACTAGGTACTTGGCATAGTATAAGAGGGTAGTAACTATACTAAGCTACCCAGGTTCAAGTCCTGATTCTTCTGCTATTTAGATGAGTCACATCACTGCCCATGGTTAAATTCTCCTCACCTATAAATAAAATGAGACTTATATTGGTTCCTTACTCATCGGGTTGTGAATATTAAATACGTTAGAATTAGTAGAGCATTAACAACAGTTACCCATACATTGTGCTATAAAAAGAAACACACGGAATGGGAAATCTCTTCAACAAAAGAGAATATATTTCAGATATTAATTCTCAGGGGGAAGGAAAGGTAAGTGGAGATTTTACTCCCTTGGAAAATGTAGACCAAAACTCATGTTTTCATGCAGAACCCCCTGCCTGTGAATTTGAATTTTGAGTTCTGGAAATAACAAAATGGCCTCGGGGGATTTGAATATAGGAATGATCTTGCTATTCCAGATAGTCGTTGGAATCCTGGGGAATATCTCACTCTTATATTGTTACACGTCCCTTTACTTCAGAGGAGGCAAGCCAAGATCCACAGATCTGA
Source organism: Spilogale gracilis (assembly GCA_004023965.1). Taxonomy (NCBI): domain Eukaryota; kingdom Metazoa; phylum Chordata; class Mammalia; order Carnivora; family Mephitidae; genus Spilogale; species Spilogale gracilis. The sequence goes on along the minus strand of PITA01017631.1, from coordinate 28,104 downwards.
TTCTCAGGCACTTGACGAAAGCCAACTCCTTGCTTGTTCTCTCTAGAGGAGTCCTGGAGACCATGGCAGTTTTAGGTTGAAACATTTCACCAATTATTATCTTTTTTCCTATTTATATGACTGGTAAATGGAGCAACAATAATATTACAAGGAAAAGAGGTTTGGGATATTGTCGTGCTTTCCAGCATCGTGCCAAGATCACAGACTCAGTGTATGTGGCAGCGACATCTTTCCAAGATAGCCTGTGTTTGGGACTCATGACCTTGGCCAGCAGCTCCATGGTTTTCCTGCTCTACAGGCACAAGCAAAGGGTCAGCACATCCGTGTGAACAGTCTTGCCCCCAGACCCTCTCTGAGTCCAGAGCCACCTAAAGCATCCTTGTTTTGGTGACCACCTTTGTATCATTTTATGCCCTCTCCTCCATCATTTATGTTTATTTGGCTCTCTTTGATGATCCCAGTTGATGGATGGTGAATGCCGCTGTACTAATCACTGCTTGTTTTCCAACCATCAGTACTTTTTTTTTAAAAGATTTTATTTATTTATTTGACAGAGAGAAACACAGTGAGAGAGGGAACACAAGCAAGGGGAGTGAGAGGGGGAGAAGCAGGCTTCCCGCCGAGCAGGGAGCCCGATGTGGGGCTGGATCCCGGGTCTCCGGGATCATGACCTGAGCCGAAGGTAGTCGCCTAACCAACTGAGCCACCCAGGCGCCCCAACCATTAGTACTTTTGTTCTCATGAGCCATGACCCCAGCATACCCGGGCTCTCCTGTGTTTGTAGTGGAAGAAATACATAATTCCCTCACCTCATCAGAGAAATAGGAATTGTCCTCCGCCTGCTTTCAGTCATGAATGCACTCAGACCTCAAAGCATGTTAAGAGCAATTATGAGCCAGTTACATTGCAGAGAGAGGGGTGAACAAGACAGATTGACACTGGCCTACTATGAAATAGTAAGTAATAGTAGGAGAGTATATGGACTCTTCTGTAATCAACATGTGTGTACTTAAATAGTTGCATTTTTATTAACCGTTACAGTGGAGAAGTTAAGATTCCCTAGGACAATCCTGAAATAATGTGAAGATACTGGAAATACCTTTGAATGTGTAACTTTCAAACTGAGATATATTAAAATTTCCTAAGATGTACCTGAGCTTGGAATTGTAAAGACAGTTGGAAAAGAGGGAATAGCATGTGGGTAGTCTTTTCAGAAACTAGGGGTGGGAGCCATGGTCCTGATTTGTGATGCAAATGGCTGGGGTGAAGCTGGAAGGAAAAAATCAGGTTCTGGGCGCCTGGGTGGCTCAGTTGGTTAAGCCACTGCTCAGGTCATGATTCCAGAGTCCCGGGATCTAGTCCCACATTGGGCTCCCAGCTCCATGGGGAGTCTACTTCTCCCTCTGACCTTCTCCCCTCTCATGCTCTCTCTCACTCTCTCTCAAATAAATCAAATCTTAAAATAAAAAATCCAGGTTTTACTTATTGCTGGCTTTGAAGTCTGTGTTGCAAATATTGTGTTTTATATCCTAAGAGAAATTAGGGGCCTTTGAAATATGATAACGCTAATGGAGAAAGGGGAGCATATTAAAATAGTTTCAGGTCAACATTTGGAGAGTAAACTGCAGGAGACAAAGAGGAACATAGGAAGATGTATCTGCTGAATTTTACAAAGGATGCAGGTGGGAGGCAGCCAGTAAACAGATTGGGTGTGTAGGAAAAAACTGAATGGACTTTGGGGATGTTTAGAAGGTAGATTGTTCTGTGTTAAATCTTGACAGCTGTTGGCTATGTTGACAAAAAAGACATTTTGAGATGGACTTCTGCTTTTCCAACTTGAGGATACAAGACATTACAAGGAGCATTTCATCAAGCTTGGGGCAGTAGATGAGTAGCAATTTGAAGCTGGAAGATGTGAACATATTTTGTTTAACGAGGAGTATTATCACTTTTGAAATTCTCACTGGAACAAAATGGACAGCTTTGAAAGGAAAAATAAAAGGATATTAACTCAAACATAGAAATACTTTAGGGGCATCTGGCTGGCTCACTCGGTAGAGCATGTGACTCTTAATCTTGGGATCGTGAGTTCAAGCCCCACATTGGGTGTAGAAATTACTTAAAAATAAAATAATTTAAAACATATTTTAGGGTACCTGGGTGGCTCAGTGGGTTAAAGCCCCTGCCTTCAGCTCAGGTCATGATCTCAGGGTCCTGGGATCAAGGCCCATGTCGGGCTCTCTGCTCAGCAGGGAGCCTGCTTCCTCCTCTCTCTCTGCCTGCCTCTCTGCCTACTTGTGATCTCTCTCTCTCTCTCTCTCTCTCTCTCTCTCTCTCTCTCTGTCAAATAAATAAACAAAATCTTTAAAAAATATATTTTAGTATGGGGCACCTAGGTGGGTCAGTCATAAGTGTCTGCCTTTGACTCAGGTCATAATCGAGCCCCACATCAGGCTCCCAGGGAGCCTGCTTCTCCATCTCCCTTAGCCTGCTGCTTTCCCTGCTTGTGTCAAATAAATAAGTAAAAATCTTTGAAAAAAATTGTAATGCAATTCTCTGTTATTAAATCATAAAAATTTGCAATTTTCTATTTTTTTAAGATTTTATTTATTTGACAGAGAAAAACAGCTGGAGAGGGAACATGAGCAGGGGGAATGAGAGAGGGAGAAGCACACTCCCCGCCAAGCAGGGAGCCCAATGAGGGACCCGACCCCAGGACTCTGGGATCATGACCTGCATCATATGCAGTCATCCTATCTCCCCCAGGCTCTTCTGTGACATTTCCTCAGACCTTCCTTGTTTATCGTGACAGGTGTGAGGAGCACTGGTCCTGTACGTTTTAGAATGCCTCTAAAGTTGAGTTTGTCTGAAATGTTTCTCATAGATAGACTGCGTTTATGGATTTTTGAGAGGAGTATCATATCTCATCACAGCATTCCGCCTGAAAGGCTCATGCAATTAACATGAGTTATCTAGGATGGTGTTGATCTTGATCAGTTAGTTCAGGCAGAGTTTACCAGGCTTCTCCACTGTAAAATTTCTCTGCATGCCTTTCCATACTCTATTCTTTGGGAAATGTAAGCTCAGCCCACAGTCAAGTACGGGGGGAGCGAGGGGAGTGCTTGAGGGTGGGGGTGGGGTGTTGAGTTAAAGATCACCTCCTGGAAGGCTAAGTGGCCCCATATATTATTTGCCATTCTTCTGTGTGGAAGTTGTGTCACTTCTCCCTCATTTATTGTTTTTTTCAACTCCTTTATACTTATTATATACTTTGTGCTATAATTCAATACCATGTGATTTATTTTGTGGCTTACATTGTTCCAGCTTTGGTCACTGGGAGCCATGGTATAATAAAATACACACCTATGCATCCAGTCTTTGGCTCAGATGTCTGGCTCAGAGCTCCAAAAACCTCTGGGTTTTTCTGAGCAGTAGGAGTGTCTGCAGAATACTAAGGAGACAACTATGGGCAGGGGTCCCCCACGTAGCTTCAGAACAGGGGACTGAACACGAATAGTCCAACTACATGATTGGATTGAAACACTCAGCTGCCCAGCCTCCAGGGAGGGGAAGGAGGCTGACTGGGCAATGGCCGATGATTTCACCAACCATGCCTAGGTAATGGGACCTTAATTTCAAAATCTGGGGAAGCTCCAGGGAGCTTCTTGGTGGGAAACAGAAGCTGCTAATATGGGCAACCCTCCCAGATCTTGCTCTATGGATGCCTTCATTTGGCTCTTTATTGCTGTCCTTTATAATAAAATGATGTCAAATGACAAAACTAGAACAATTTAACAACAAGTTTGCTGTCTTTTATTCATGCCTTTGGTTTGGGGGAGGACCGAGCCTCCTCACAAGGGTGCTCTCTTCCTGAAGGATTTGGGATAAGAGCGAGTTTTAGAACAGGCAGTGCAGAAACTGGGCATGATTGACTAGGAGGTCAAAGATTTGAAAACAGCAGGCGCTGTTTTCCATGGTAAGGTCCACTTGCTGAAGCTGAGTTGGAGGATAGTCATTGGTGTATGTTAGGTTTCCTTGCTGGGGGCTTCACGTAAGAGCAGGCTGACTTAGGTTTAGATTTGTGATGTGGGTTGGGCCACTGAAGATCATCATGCGTATAGCACTTTCTGAGTTCCGTGAGTCTTCCCAGCAAATATCCAGCCAGAGGGGGTTGTGGGAAGCCTTAACTTTGGAGCTGGCTGGCAGATGCCCCAGTTTGGGACTACCCACCACCTAGTTGGTGGTGATTTGTGATAGGAGTCAGTCTGGGAAGGACCTCGCCTTTAAGTTGTGGGATCTGGGCTAAGCAGAGAACGTCAGAATGCCTTGGAATTGCAGGACCCCCAGTTGGTATCACAGAATTGTTGACAGGGTGCAGTAACCCTTTTAGGGTGCACTGCTGTGTCCCTTCGGTATGTCCTCAGTTTGGTTCTTTTTTTAAGATTTTATTTGTTTATTTGGGAGAGAGAGTGAGAGTCTGCGCATGAGTGCATGAGCGAGGGAAGGGCAAAAAGAGAGGGAGAAGCAGGCTCCCCATTGAGCAGGGATCTTGACATGGGACTGGATCCCAGGACCCTGAGGTCATGACCTGAGCAGAAGACGGACCGGACCCTTAATCGCATTTAAGCAACTGACCACCCAGGCGGCCCCCAGTTTTTTGTTTTTTGAGCACTTCCTTACTCTGATGTTTTGTCACTGCAAGATGCTCCAGGCTCCTCCTGTCCTTTCCGTGCTTCTGCCGTAGAGTCAGCAGTCTCTCCAAGGAGTCTTTTATTTGAGAACAGTGTTAGATACAAGATGTGGGTGCTGGGTGATCTCCTTGTTCCTGGCATTTCATTTCATTGCTGTTAGGCCCTCTGAGTAGACTGACCTACGGAATCTCTGTTGGCACATACGTCTATGGTTTTCTCTTTATCTGCCTGTCTGCTTGTGTCTAAATATGTGTTCATATGTCCCTGACTCTGATCTAGTACTTTGGGTTCATTTTAGCCTTCCTCCCTTGCTTTCTTGTACCTATCTGAATTTATCGAGTATTATGACACGACATGTGTTCAAAGAGTTTTGCACCCTCCACACTCCTGTGCTCTCTGCACGCCACCTCTAGCCCCGATCCTTTGGTCCTCATTTGTACCCTCCTCTATCAATACACCTGCAACCAGCTCAACCCTGGCAATGCTCACAGCACTTTGAAATATTGCACATGGTAAATATCATCTTTGTGGGTTGTTGCAGGGATGGAAGGAGTGAAAAAGGCGAAAAGTGCTCCTCTCCCCTCATCTTCAGGCATCCAAGGTCAGGAGATTCCTGCATTCTTTCCCATAGGAGCACAGTATGGAGACACACACGTGCACACTGACCTTGACTGGGATCACATGCGTGGGACTGGGAACGTGAGTGTAGGGGCAAGAGTGGGTAAATGTGAGTGTATGCTTGGATTTGACGAATGTGTGCATGAGTGTGAGTTTGCTGTGGAGTGTTTGTGAGTGTGTGTATGTGTGTGCGGGTATACAGCTGTGCATTTGAGTTATAGTATACATATGTTTGGGCGTTTGCCCCTGTGTGTGATGTTCGTGTATTTGTGTGTCTGGGAACTAAGGGTTGTCCAGCCCTTTGGCTCCAATTTCTGACTTGGGTATGGGCAGTATTCGATAGCAGGCATGGACCAAATTGTGTGTTGTGTGTGGGGAAAACAAAGGATTAATGTGAACTCATGTTTCTTAATTAATTATAAGAGCAATCAGAGCTGATTAGGTAAAACTCAGCAAAAATACAGCTGTGGAAAGATATGGTAGCCTTACCCAATATTATTTAAACGAGTATTGGTTCATAAGAGAATTAAAGGGATGACAGAAGATTCCCATTTAATCATTTGATCCTGAGGCACCTGCCTGGATCAGTCGGTTAAGAGTCTACTTTCTGTTCAGGTCATAACCCCAGGGTCCTGGGATCTAGTCTCATATGGGCCTCCCTGCTCTGTGAGGAGACTACTTCTCCCTCTGCCTCTCTCTCTCATAAATAAATAAAATCTTTTAAAAAATAACCATCTGATCCTCGTGCTTTCATTTGTGAGGGTCTCATAAACTTCTCCCTTTTGGTAGATAACGCTCTGTTTAGATTTCCTGTTACCACTAGGGAGATCAATATTGGTAAAGCATATTTTCCCAACAAATTTCCATATCATCTATACTTTCAAATATATTGACACTAACTTGTGCGAACAAGTCCAATGATTCCTAATGTAATTTTTTAAAAAAATATTTAATTATTTGACAGAGAGAAACACAGCGAGAGAGGGAACACAAGCAGGGGGAGTGAGAGAGGGAGAAGCAGGCTTCCCGCCGAGCAGAAGCCTGATGCAGGGCTCGATCCCCGGTCTCTGGGATCATGACCTGAGCCAAAGGCAGTCGCTTAACCAACTGAGCCACCCAGGCGCCCCTGATTCCTAATGTAAATTATCATCTGCATGTTCTTCTCTTCAATTATAACTCTGCAAATCCTTTTTGTGCATTTTGTCTGATTTCATTTCTATGCCTATAACTTAAATGATAAGGCATCTCAATGGTCTAGATATCAAAAGGACTCTATTTTGGGTAGAATTTCTTAGCAGAGCGGAGAATTCAGGGAAGTTCACGTGTTTCACTGACAGTCCTTCAACTATCAGACCTCAGCACTTCCTGCCCTTCCCCTGAACACTTGTCTACCTCCGGGGCTTACTGAAAAGAGAAAGCCTCTCCCAAACACTTCAGAGATGCTAACTTGGAATTTGTAATTCTTTTTTGGCAAGTAGCAACTGGGGGAAAAAAGTTTTCCAATGATATTTTCAGTTCCCCAAGCCTGACCTCTCACTGCTGCTACAAGAAAATGCTTATTGCAGGTCTGAGGGGAGGGAAGACCGCTGAACCCCCAAACCCATATCTTAGGGTCTGACTACCTCCCTCTCTCAGGTACTGGCTGCCATGACCTTCACACAAAGCCTGCTGTCCCGGCAGCAGAAGGGAGTCAGAGTGTATTTTCTATTTCAATTTAATAGGCAGGAGTCTGTATTAAAAAGGATTTTTTTTGTTTTGGGGGGTTTTGGGGGGCCATGCAGTTGTTTTTCATTGGACATTTACCTTGTTATAGGAGGTAAAGAGTAAATCAATTTCTTTTTTTATAAAGATTTTTATTTATTTATTTGACAGAGAGAGACACAGCAAGAGAGGGAACACAAGCAGGGGGGTGGGAGAGGGAGAAGCAGGCTTCCCATGGAGCAAGGAGCCCAATGCAGGGCTTGATCCCAGGACCCTGAGATCATGACCTGAGCTGAAGGCAGATGCTTAATGACTGAGCCACCCAGGCGGCCCAGTAAATCAGTTTCTTATCTTTGTGATAGTAGTATTGTATTCTTAAACCTCAAGTAGGAATGATGCCATCCCCAGTATTTTCTTGCTTATTAACTTTCTCAAATACTTTGATCTATTTTTGAATTTTTATCTCTACTGATCTGTCTTATTCAAGAAACAACATGTTTCAGAGAGCTAGCTAACCTTATTTTTTTCTTGATTTTTCAGAACACTGAGCATGAGATCTAGCCTCTTAAAGGATTTTTAAGTGTGCAATACATTTATGACTATCTATACAATATTATACAGATCTCTAGAGCTTCTTAATCTTAACTATAACTTTACCCTCATTTTTTTTCTTTTTCAGAGTTTTCTTGCCTATCCTTATTTGTATTTTCATCTGTAGGATTTTTTTTGCAATAACATGCCTAGCTCCAATGAATAACTGGTGGTAACTGTATCAGGACCAAGTTGAATTTATATAATTAGCCTAGGGATTGATGTTTGATAATATGGAGTTTTCCTACCTGAGAACAGTGATGTGATTTTATATTGATGTCCGCTTTCATATACTGCAGAAATTTTATACAGTGTCTCATATTCATTTGATATATTTTATTGGATTTATTCCCAGGTATTTTATTTATTTTATTTTGTTGTATTAGTATTTTTAAATTTTGGTTTTTTAATTGTATCCCCAATTCCCTGCCATTGTAATTTTTGTACATATTGCAGGCATTTGTTTCATATAATTTGAAGCCATGTTATGGGTTTAAATTGATTTGTAATATATTCTTATTGAATTGCCTCATTCATCGGGATGATTAACTCCTATCCCCTACCCACTATAAGACGTGCTAGGTAGAGGAAAGTCAAGGTGGAAATGAAATAGAAATAAAAAGAAAGCAGCCTCCTAACCCACACCTGCCATAAAACAAACTCCATCTGGATAAGTAGAATATGTGAAAAGTATTAATTTTTATTTCATCACATATGGAAATTATGAACCAAAGATAAAACAGTACCCCAAAATGTTTATTTTTCTTGCATAATATTATATACATTTATATGAATAAAGACTGCATGATCCTAGTATATAAATAGGAAAGTATATAAAATAAAAATACAAAAAAGTGACTACATTAATTTTAATATCCTGTAATAAATAGGATAACTTGAAATCCATAAAACAGAAGAAAATTTAAAATTAGGTATATAATTTGAGCCCGCTATAAGAATAAATACATATGATCAATAACAATATATTTTGACTCAGGTTTTATATAAAATAACTGAAAAGTGAACGGAAATGACCTGGTGACTTCACCAGAATTTCATCCGACTGAACAATACAGCCATCTCTCCACACGAAATGCTACCCGAGGCCTCCTGAGGCCTCAGTCCTGCAGGCGGGAAGCAGAAAGACGACTTAGAGCCTTTTTAGGATCAAAGGGGAGGATGTAAGTATGCTTCCTTCACTACACATTAAAATATGCAAATACATATGAATTATAGCCCGATGTTTGTTTTCATTATAAAATAACGCTGGGCCATCTCAAGATACTCAAAATGCACAAAAATGCCTAATTTTTAAACTTCGTCGTCTCCCCATCTGAGTCCAGGTTTCCAGTACCTTCCCTCGGACCACCCCAGGTTCTACCACTTACTGACACTGTCTAAAACACGCCCTGCTGCTTTCGGGGAGACTGAGGCATAGCAGGGCCTTGTTCTTATTCCCGGGGATGCGCGCGGGACTCTGCAGCAGCCTCGCTCGGGTCCCGGGGAGGGACGGGCCCATGTCCTTCCCCTAGGGAGCCGCGGGCTGGTCCTCCACCCTGGGCGGGAGTTCCCGGGCCCGCCGGCCAGCCTGGCACCAGCCAGCTCTCGGCAGGGAAAACATAGGCCGCCTGGTTGGCCATGGTATAGACGGTGTGCAAGGCCGAGCACAGAGGCCCCCAGAGCTCCCCGAGCCATGAGCGCTGCTCCCAGGTCAGCGGGGAGTGCTCCCACTGCTCGCACGCCTGAGCCACGTCCTGATAGATGGCCTCAGACAGGGAGCGCAGGGCGGTCACCAGACTCTTCCGAAGTGGAGGCGGTCGGTGGCTTGGGGACCTGCACTTGCGGCGCTCGCTGCGCCTCACGCCCAGGGCCCCGCGTCTCCTGGGGCGGGCATCCGCGGTCTCCTTGCTCTCGCTGCCGCGGTCCTGGTCCGGCGTCCTCCGCGTCTTCTTTCCCGGAGTGACCCTGCCCTCATCTGCGAGAGGGGCCCCTGCAGAGGAAGCACAGGGGTGAACGACCAGCCAGATGGATTCCTAGGGGACCCCCCCCCCCCCCGTTCCCTCGGGTGAACTCCCCCTGTCTCCTACTCCGTCCGCCCTGTCCCCTAATGTGATCAGGCCACACCATGCCCATCCAGGGTCCCCAAATACTCCCGGGATTCCAGTCTCCTAACTCACTTCAGCGACTCAAGAGCCTCCTCCATGCCCACGACCCGCATGTCTGACGTACACTCTGGGCCCAGAGCAAGGTCCTACCTGCTCCACCACAGCCTCTGTCGCTGGAACTGATTTTCCTCTTCCTGGAGGCCCCCCAACTGCAGCAGCCTTCCGATTCTGGAAGAGAAAGAGAGTCTTGTAACTGCTCCGACAGGACACCTCAACCCCCAAGTCCACCCTGGACTCACAGGGACCAAACCTGGCAACCAAAACTCGGTTCCCAGCTGTTCGTAGAGTCTAGGATCTGCAAGGAGGCCACCGAGCTCCCAGTTCCCTGATCGGTGAGACTGAGTTACCCCATGTCCTGTTCCTCCTCCCCAGGAAAATTAACTCTTACCTGATCCAGAGATGCTGCTATCTCTTTTGAGATCGGTTTCATTGGCATTCTCCTCCGCGGTCTTGGGCTCTGACCCGGAGGAAAAAGGAGTTTAGGTGAGTGACCTCCCTTGAAGCCCACAGAACTCTGTAGTCCACCCCTGATCTGACTTTGTGGACGGTTCTCCCAACTGAGGTTGTTTAGCCAATGTCAAAGATGGCCCAGAGCAACATGGTTCAAGGGATCATTGCCATATTTCTCAAAGGTCCTAGCACCTATCTCAAGATAAAACCCTGACCCCTACCCCTCCTTCCAACCTCCATACACAAACTGCCCAGATCCCTACCTTGCCTCTGGGTGCAGTTCTCTCTTAATGGGGAAGAGAACATCTCCTCTTTCCCTTCGAGTAGTTTCTCTGCCACATCTGAACCCCTTTCTTTAAAGCAATTCTGTTGGCACGGTGGCTGGTCAGTGGGGTGTCGCATGGAGGGGCTGCATGGGTCTGAGCCTTCAGTTTCTGAGTCCATCATGATACCCACAGTGAGAATCCTCTCTGTGCGACGCTCCTGCTGGAGAGTGTGGGCTGGTCTCCGGGACCTGCTTTTTATAGCCCCTCTGCAGGGCGTGGCTCGCTCCTATTGGCTGGAAAATTCCATCTTCCTGGTGATCATCAGAACCTGGGCTGGTCTGAGAGAAGGAGTGTCAGTGGCTGTGCCTCCACCACGGAGCTCCACACAGCTAAGGGGAGACTTTTGCAGGGTAGCCAGGGGGCAGAGGGACTGGAAGACAAGGGACTCCTCCCTATCTTACTTCTGGCCCAGCCTCCACCCACAACTATTTAGGAGGCTGCTAGATTGCTGTTGCTTCTGCCAACGTGAAATGAGAAGCGAGTGCTGCCCAAGGAAGGGTGCAATGTTTACGAAGGTTCATCAGAAGGGTTTCTTCCATATCAATGAGAAACATGTTTTAAGTATTCTTCTCACTGATAATTTCATTCTATATAAATCACAGGAAAAATCAGACATTAAAAGAAAAATGTCTTTCAGACCCATTACTGAAGTGGAGTATTTCTCTCCTGCGTTCCCATTTGTGGCAAAAGAGAGCAGGAAGTTGGCCCTGGATCTTTAAGGACTGGATGTGTCTGTAGGAAAATTTATAAGTCAGTCTTATCTATGAGTACGTCCGACAAATATATCTTTATATAAAAATGAAGCCAGCAATAAACTAAAAATAATTAATGGTGAAAATAGTTTCCCAATACTGATTTATTTTCTTTAAAGCTTTCAATATGGAAGTTTCAAGCATTCACACAATTAAAGAAAATAAAGTGAATCTCTATTTACCCTCAAGGCCACTTCAAGATATGTCAGTGTTTTACCAATCTTATATCATCCACTTCATACTTTTCCTTTGGAATGAGGGTTGGGTGGAAAATGGAGCTGGAATATATTGATGAAATCCTAGAATTCTGTATTTCTCTAGTAAACAAGTTGTGAGCTATAAGATCCATCTCTAATAAATAATAATTCAAAAAGATAATTTAAAAAAGGGCACCTGGATGGCTCAGTTGGTTAAGCATCTGCCTTTGGCTCAGGTCATGATCCTGGAGTCCGGGCATCAAGTGCCGCCTCTGGCTCCTTGTTCCGTGGGGAGTCTGCTTCTCCCTCTGCCCCTCCCCCTGCTTGTGCTGTCTCTCTCTCTCTCCCCCCCCCAACTAAATAAATAAAATCTTTAAAAAAAGACTTGACAGAAACACAGCTAGAGAGGAAACACAAGCAGCAGGAGTGAGAGAGGGAGAAGCAGGCTTCCCGCTGAGCAGGGAGCTCCATGTGGGGCTCGATCCAGGGTCTCTGGGATCATGACCTGAGCCGAAGGCAGTCGCTTAACCAACTGAGCCACCCAGGTGCCCCAATAAAATCTTTTTTAAAAAGGTAATAAAAAGATTCCTAGGCTATCCCAACACAACATGCTGCCATGAACATACTTGAGCTGTGTTCTTGTTTGCAATGATCTTTCCTGTTGCTGCCAACAGAAAGGGAGGAACTAAATTGCTGCATCATCACACTCAGGAATCTTCATGTTTAAACAGATTTTTTTTTCATTTTTTAAAAGATTTTATTTATCTATCTTGAGAGAATGAGAGAGAGAGCAAGAGGACAGGGTGAGGGGCAGAGGAAGAAGCAGATTCCTCCTAAGCAGGGAGCCCAACAGAGGGCTCGATCCCAGGATTCTGGCATCATGACCTGAACCAAAGGCAGATGCTTAACCTACTGAGCCACCCAGGAATCCCTATGAATCTCCATGTTTAGCAGCCATGGCAGCATTGCCAGTGGAAGGAAAATATTAAAAACAACAAATGCCCAATGAATAGGATCAGAGATTAAAACCAAAAAGTCCAATTGGTTGACACAAGTAAGTGACCAACAGTGGTGAAATGGAAAAAAAAAAAAAAAAACAGTGGTGAAATGGAATGAACTAGGGATATATACGTTAAAAGAGGATTTTGCAGAAACAATCGAGAGAAAAATCATACTACAGAAATAGTCTATTGATATGTATACATATCTTGCACTTGCAGGAAGTAATATATAACCTTTAAAAGTATATACATATATGTTAAATTTTCTTTTTTTTTAAGAATTTTAATTTATTTGACAGAGAGAAACACAGCCAGAGAGAGGGAACACAAGCAGGGGGAGTGAGAGAGGGAGAAGCAGGCTTCCTGCTGAGCAGGGAGCCCGATGTGGGACTGGATCCTGGGTCTCTGGGATCATGACCTGAGCTGAAGGCAGCGGCTTAACCAACTGAGCCACCCAGGGGCCCCTATGTTAAAATTTCTTAAATGCTTGGAAATGAGACTTATCAAATTATGGTTGATGGTATCAGATACATACAGGCACGGTAAAGTAACAATGCAGAGGGAAAACAAACAGGAAATAAATAACCCCTTTATATCTTGGGGATGATTAGATCAAAGTTGATTGTGTTGAGCTGATTAGGTCGGGGCGTCAGTGCTTGAGAGGGGCCTCCTCCAGCAACATAAAGACCAGCCAAAGCTTCCCTTCATCCTCATCCTTCCTCAGTTACCCTGGAAGCTACATTGTGCCCCTGGGATTTGCTCAGCATTCACAATCTGAGCCGATAAAGACAGCTAAATCATTATCATCATCTTGAGACCTTTTGATCTCTTCACCTTGTGTCCCTATTTAAGATTTTTTTTTTCTTTTTTGACAGAAAGAGAGCACAAGCGAGGGGGGGGGTGGCAGTGGCAGGCAGAGGGAGAGGGAGAAGCAGGCTCCCTGATGAGCAGGGAGCCTGATGTGGGACTCGATCCCAGGACCCTGGGATCATGACCTGAGCTGAAGACAGACACTTAACTGACTGAGCCACCCAGGCACCCCCCCATTGTGTCCCTGATAAAATGGGCTGTGGATATGACAGTTGATTGCATCATGAATTTCTAGACACTTAACAGGCCACGTGTTTGTGTCCCCTCCAAAAAAAACAATTCCCAAATTAAAAAATATGTCTTGTTGATAACCTTTGAAAGCTGCCTGTGATTGATGCTGACTCACTGACTACCCTTCTCTTTGACGCATAGATAATGTGCAAAAACTGTTGTCAGGCCTTTAGACACATGGAGAGGAACCAAAAGGTGTCCCATGATGTGTGGGGATTGGGGCCCTTAACTCCCCAGCCCCCGGGCTCAAATGAGGAGGAGAACCTGGAACTAAGGAAGCCTTAGCAACTCCAGACCGCAGGTCTTTTAGCCAGACTGACTGAAGGAACAAAGACAAAGGTGAGGAATCTGGATACTGGAAGTCCTCCTTAGAACTGAAATCCAGTGACACTTTTTCTTTATGCTGAATGCACGGCCATCTCCAAGCTCAGACAGAGAAATGTAACAGAAACATACAAAGGGCTCAATAGCTTTCAGGGTTTCTCACTCAGGAGCACAAAATGATATAATATATATAATATATAATATAATATGTAAAAATATAGATATTTTACGTATAAATATGTTACATGAATATTTAAAATATATAACATATTTTAAATTGTATAATATATACTTTATATATTATATATTTAACGTATTTTAGATGTTGTATATTATATATTTTAAATTTTATATTATATATTATATATAAATATAAAATAAAATTACAAAATTAAAAGTATATGTATTATATGTTAAATTTTCTTAAATGCTTGATAAAGACAAACATTCATTCATTGTAGTCCTGGAGGGTCATCTGGAAGGAGATGTCTAAGAAATCTTGAAACTGCAAAAGCAGGCAGAATAGCAAAAGAGTCTAAATGGGAATACATCATCTCTTCATTGTACCTCAAGAAACCATGGGGGGCTGCCGCAGACCTGCAGTCTGATCGCTCATATGGGTTCCCTCTGCAAGGCATGGAGCGCCATGATCCTCCCTCAAAGTGAGGGAGCTCTGCAAAGTTGCGGTCATTGACACTAAAAAATATTTGTTTCCATTGTTCTTTATCTGTTTAACCACTATGATTTCTTTGATACTACTTCCTCTTACTTAACTTATAATCAAGCTAATTCTTTCTTTTCTTAGTATTGAATTCTCTTACGCTAATACTTATATTCTGAAGCACGATAGTTGTAGGTTTGTAGGTGCATGACATACTTATTTTAAAACTTAATAAAACCATTATTAACATAAGTAGTTTAGATATTGCAACCTCCTGTATAAGTGACCTCCCCATGTTAGGGGGAGGTAAAACGTCCTAATGGATAATAATCTATAAGAGCCATCTGTTGCCCGGGACATACCTGTAATAGATTGTTCCATAGCTTAGGATAATGAGGCACATCTGTTTTGTCATATGGACCCTTAAGGATACTATTGTCACTCGAGATTGATAAACCATCACTCAAAGAAACTCTTTGACCTTATGACTTCCATCTGTGAAAATAATGAACCACCACTTAAAGAAAACTCTTTGATCTTATAGTATCCATCTGGAAAAATACATAATGCCATGCTATAAATAAAAAGCCCTGAGGACAATGTTTTCAGGAGATTCCCCACACCACTCTTTGAGCTCGATCTCCTCATTTTCTAAAGCGCTGACGCCTTCCCTCACCCTCCGGATCCTGTTGCTAGGGCTGCCTCCTGGCAGGGGGCTTCCTGGAGTTGAGGGCTGGATCTGAGATGTGGGAAGAAGAATCCTGGACAAAGTAGGACCTTCAGTGCCTCTCTCACCCCATAAAACAAGTAAGGACTATGCCCTTCCTTCCCAGTGCCCAGATAGGGACAGGAAGCTGGGGCAGGTCCAGACACTGGATATGGTTTCTTCTATAAGCAAGAAGAGTTGAAGAGGATGATTCAGCTCCAGAAAATTCCCAGAAGACGTCCAAAGAAGCAACAACAAGGAAGGAAATGAGAGAACCTGGTGACTCTGAGTGTATTTCCCCTCGCTTGCCTTTCACAGGCCTCCTGATTTGCTTTACTTCTATGTCCCTCAGGTAAAGGGATTATCTTTTTTTTTTTAAGATTCTATTTATTTGTTTAAGAGAGAGAGCATGAGTGGTGCAAGAGGCAGAGGGAGAAGCAGGCTCTCCGCTGAGCAGGGATCATGATGCAGGACTCCATCCCAGGACCCCAAGATCATGGCCTGAGCCCCAGGCAGACACTTAACTGACTGAGCCACCCAGGCACCCCTGTAAGGGGATTAGCTTCGAAGTCCAGGATAACCAAAGTGATCCCTCACATATATGTATTTTTCTTTGTTTTTGTGCTATTATTTGCTTGCCCACCAGTAACAGCTGTGGGAGCATTTCTGAGCACATGTTCAAGTGTCTTCTAGCAGGTAGAATCATATGCAGGAATATGCATCTTTCAACGTTTGATAAAGATTCCCTGTCTCTCAAAAAGTCACTGATCATTTATATTCCCTACATCCATGTATGAAATGATGTGTTTCTACTAATCTCAGAAAGAGACCATATCAGCAAACTTTTATCTATCTCCTATCTATCTATCTATCTATCTATCATCTATTTATCTATCTGTCTATCGGCTCCATACCCAGAATGGAACCCAGTGTGGGGCTACAACTCATAAACCTGAGATTAAGACCTCAGCCAAAATCAAGAGTTAGACACATAACCAAGAGAGCCACCCAGATGCCCCTGCAACTTTTTAATTTAACAAGCTGGTGGTCACACAACAAATAAGAAATTTGTAATTTACTTTTCTCTGACCACCATTGAAGATGGATACCTCTTGTGAATAGTGTGAGGCGATATCTCGTTGTGGTTTTGATTTGCATTTCCCTGACGGTAAATGTTGGGGAACATCTTTTCATGTGTCTGCTGGCCATCTGTATGTCATTTTTAGAAAAATATTCAGGTCCTCTGCACATTTTTAAATCAGATTTTTTTGATTGAGTTGTATGAGTTCTTTATACATTTTGGGTATTAACCCCTTATTAGATATATCATTGGCAAATATCTTCTCCCATTAAGTTGGTTGCTTGATGCTTTTTTAAAAATTTTTACCACTTGTCTCATTTTTTTTAATTGGTGAAAACAAGTTTTTATGCTCTCCTTTGTCCCAACCCAGGTCCCATTGTCCATTTCTACATTAAAATGTTTTAAATATGCTAATATCCCTCCACGTAATCATATTTTAAAAACTGCTATCTCTCTAAGGATGTAATCTACAAGTGTTATAACTTAGCCCAAAATGTTCCTAACTTAACCTTAATTTGCACTCCACCTTCAGCCATACTACTTCATGATAACATTTTCTTTTCCTTTTTAAAAGATTTTATTTTTATTTATTTTTTCTTACTCTTAACTGATTTAATAGCTAACTATTCAGCACATGAAAAAAATTTCATCATCACTAGCCATCAGGGAAATTCAAATCAAAACCACATTGAGATACTACCTTACACCAGTTAGAATGGCAAAAATTGGCAATGCAAGAAATGACAAGTGTTGGAGAGGCTGTGAAGAAGAAAGGGGAACCCTCTTACACTGTTGGTGGGAATGCAAGTTGGTGCAGCCGCTTTGGAAACAGTGTGGAGGTTCCTCAAAAAATTAAAACTAAAGCTTTCAAAACTACAGGCCCAATTATCTTAAAAATCAAGATTCCTTTTCACTGGACTAAATACCAGCAGTCATTGTCCTTGTAGCTTACGTTAAATCCACCAGAAGCCAGCAGGAATTGGTGTAAAGTCTAGGACCCTGTCTCCCTTTACTAACTCAGCTCATGCTTGTGTGTCTTTGGCACTGGATCAGTTTCAAACCTAGAACAATCCCCCCCCTTTTTTTTTTAAAGGAGATGATTTTTTAAAAAAGATTTTATTTCTTTATTTGTCAGAGTCAGAGAGAGAGATCAAAACAGCGAGCACAGGCAGGGAGAGCAGCAGGCAGAGGCAGAGGCAGAAGCAGACACCCTGCTGAGCAGGAGCCCGATGTGGGGCTCGATCCCTGGACCTTGGGATCATGACCTGAGCCGAAGGCAAACACTTAACCCACTCAGCCACCGAGACGTCCCCAATTCCTTTTTTATATACCATCACTTAACCATATTTACTCCCAAAAGGTGACCATACTTTATAGACTTTGCCTCTCAGATTGAAATGGAAGATAGTCTCCTAGAAGCATCTAGAAGCATCCCTCCATCTGGATGGTGAGCTCACAGTACATGGTCACAAGAGTTAGTGCCCATGGGAGGGAGACAGCCACAGTACCCTGTGATATGGAGCAGTGATTGTGACCTCCCCTCCCCTCAGAAGAACAATTATCATTTCATCTTTCCCAGCAGTGACAGTGCCGGCTGGGGAGCTGAGAACATTTATGAAGAACTTTTTTTCTGAAGTTGATAATTACCAAAAACAATTATAAGTCTGTAGTTAATCTCTACAAAGGGACTGTTGAAATGACAGGTAGAGGCTATTTTCTACTCCCAAAGGTAGACAGGTCTCATGTGGAGAAGAGCGGAAAATTTCAGAGTTCTGACAGGTGAGGGACTGGAAGTCAGTAGGTGTGTCTCCGTGGATCTGCTTTGCTTACAAGTTCTTCCACCCAAAAGTGATTTCTTCCTAAGTCTTCAGACCACTGAAGCGAACTATCATTACATTATAAGCAAAAAGTTGGTCCCTGAGGATTTTCAAAGTGAAAGGTGAAACTCAAAGACAAGCACTCGATGCCAATTAACTTGGAAGTCTAAATTAAGCACCAGATGGTTCCTTTTCTATGAAACAAGCAAATGCTAAGTACACAGTTCAAGTGCACGGGCAGTTACCACAGTCTTCCACACTTACTTTTTGATGAATTTTCAGTAACGAGCACTGGTTGCTTTTGTAATACATGAAAAATATAGAATAGGAGTTCAAATGAACCTTTGGTTTTTCCTGTAAACAAGTCTACATTTTTTTCAGGTCTGCTATCCAATGCCTCTCAATTTCCAAGCCTGGGATGACAGCCATCATGGTGGACAACCTCTACCACACATGCCTGTGAGCACACACACAAATGCACACATGTACAAACACATGCACACAACCCCATATAAATCCAACAATACATTAAAAAGAGCATCCACCATAACCAGGTGGGATTTTTCCTTGGGATGCAGGATGGTTCAACATTCACAACTCTATCAACATGACAGAACACATCAATAAGAGAAGAGAGAAGAACCACATGGTCCTCTCAATTGATGCAGAAAAAGCATTTGACAAAACTCTTCAGAGTACAGGAATTGAGGGAACATTCCTCAACCTCATAAAATCTATCTACAGAAAAACCACAGCAAGTATCATTCTCTATGGGGAAAAGCTGACAGACAGCCTTCCTATGGAGATCAGGAACAAGACAAGGATGCCCACTCTCACCACTGTTGTTCAACATAGTGTTAGAAGTCCTAGCAATAGCAATCAGGAATCAAAAGGAAAATATATTCAGATTGGCAAAGAAGTCGAAGTCTCTCTCTTCACAGATGACACGATATTTTATATGGAAAACCCAAAAGACTCCACCCCAAACTCCATATAAATCAAATGTACAGTCACATATAGTCATATACTCTTATACATTCATATTCTATCACAAATTCACACCCAGCCACATGTACAAACTCTCAGCTAGTATCCTAGGCACTTACTATGATGCACACTCACGCAGACTGACAAAGTCCCATGAGTTCTCAAAAATTACATGAACACAGCACGTGCATGTCTGTCTAGCCATCATATCATATGTGGAAGAATGGTAGTAACTCATGGCCCTTTGTAAATCTGCCTTTTATACTTCCCACTTTGCAATCACCCACAAAGATACCATGATGTGCAATGAATAAAAAGTGACCTGAATATTGCTACTCTAGGTTAAGGCACAAAGTGAAACACGTTGGTGGTTTGATATTACAAGTGTCCCAGATGCCCTCATTTCTGGCATAGGCGGAGTCTATGCAGTCACTAATATATCACGCTGTCTGTGGAATTATTTTCTTAGATTAGGTAGAAATGTGAAGGCATAAAATTTAGGATAGTTATCTGGCCTTCAAAGTTAAACCTTGATTTTTTACAGAATTTGTGAGGCTGCATGTGCCCAGAATCCTGAGGAACATCAGTGGATGGATCATGTTTTAAAGACTGCATGAGCAATATGGAATCGATTTAATCTTAGACCCTGTCAGTGAAATTAGTCAGCGTGACCAGAAGGGTCATGACCATGGGATGGTGTACTCATGGGAAAGTTGACCAGAAGCCAAGAGAGTGTAGAAATGAGGAATGGGCGTTGTTGAAAAGTTCTCTGGGTTTCTCATACTTGTGATATCTTCTTGGAGGAGGCAGTGACAGCTTTCATTCTAGACTATATAGCAGATAAACTTGGAAAATGTAGTATCTCTTTTAGGGGGAAAGGAGCAGATTTATTTCCTGTGCAAGAAGATATATACAAAGCCTCCTTCAAACGTTTAATGTATGGGTCGCCTGTGTGGCTCAGTCGGTTAAGCATCCAACTCTGGATTTCCACTCCGGTCGTGATTTCAGGGTTCTGAGATCGAGCCCTGTGTTGGGCTCTACTCTAGGTATGGAGGCTGTTTAAGATCCTCTCACTTGCCCTCTGCCCCTCCTCCGCCTCTATCTCCCTCTTTAAAAAAAAAAAAAAAGTTAAGAGTACATGGGTGTCTTAGGTGCCCCCTTTCAAATACTGATATTTCCTCAACTGTATCTTACACTGCTTGTGGAGGATCTGCCTGAGACTTTCTGCAGGGCTCAAGGGCCTTGAGAAACAAAGGAGCTCCTGGGAAGGTGAAGTTCATGCTTCCTGCTGTGCTGTGAGTAATAAAGTCTGTGTTTCCCACCCAGGAGGGTCAGAATCTTGCTGGTAGCACCGTGCCTCAGTGGGATCTGAAGCTGTCAGTTTGCATGTAGGGTAAAATCAAAGACCCTTCACATTCTTGACAGTTACCAAAGGTTGTAAAAAGTTATATATATGAGCAAAAAAAATGTATATATACAGATATACATACTGAAATATATAGACATGTATATACATGTATGTATATAGAAAACTTACAAAGATTGCTGCCTTAAGTGTTTGGATAATGCCAAAACCACACTCATTCCTTAAGTTAGGAAGAGTTTAGTGAGCAGTTTTCGGAAAAACCTTGGCAGAAAATTGTTCTCTAGAAATGGAAGACCAGGGACACCTGGGCGGCTCAGTTGTTCGGCTCAGGTCATGATCCCAAAGTCCCGGGATTGAGCCCCGCTTCGGGTTCCCTGCTCAGCGGGAAGCCTGCTTCTCCCTCTGCCTGCTTCTCCCCCTGCTTGTTCTGTCTGTCTCTGACAAATAAATATATAAAATCTTAAAAATAATAAATAGGAAAACCAGTGCAAAACGTTGGGGCAAGAGAGTGACCATTACAGAGGAGAGGGATCTGTGAGCAAGGGCACCGGGTAGTTGGGGGAAACAACCAAGGACTCTCAGGGCAGAGCAGCAAGGAGGCGCTTGGGAGTGAAACAACTGTTACGAGAACCCGTTATACAACTTGCTGCTGGGCGTGCCCATACTCCACAGCCACCGTCAAACTTTCAGGGTCTTTAATAAAGGCCACGTGGCTAACTAATTCATTTTGTCTTCACGTGGATTCTTTCAGATTGACAATGCTGGGGGCTGAGTTGTATGTCTGTGTAGATATAAGGCAAAGATGGTTTTTATGGGGAACTCTAAGGTGGAAACAGAGCAAATCATGAGGGTATTGATCCCTGAAAATTGTCAAAAAATTCTTGGTGAATCTTCTGACCTTTAAGATTGTGGAAAGGGTGGGATCATAAAGCAAGATTTCCATGGAGTGAAGGTAGACCCCTGTGATTTATGGGTTGTATGGGGAATGAATAGAGTCAATACAAAATCTTTTATTAAAGATTTTATTTATTTATTTGACAAAGTGATAGAGTGCACAGATAGGCAGATCTGTAGGCAGAGGGAGAAGGACAAGCAGGCTCTCTGCTGAGCAGGGAGCCCGTGCGGGACTCAATCCCAGGACCCTGAGATCATGACCTGAGCCGAAGGCAGCTGCCCAACCAATTGAGCCACCCAGGCGCCCTGAGTCAATATATAATATTATGAACACTATGACAAGAGGGGACGTGGAAAGTCGGCAGGACTGGAGAAGAAGGAGGGGTCAAGTGGGTCCAGGATGGGTGAAGGGAGGGTCCACTTCTTTTTTGCTCCAGCCTCCATACTTGAGATTCCTTCATTACAGTTCCATCCCTCTGTGATGGGGACCTGAGACTTGTTTCCAGTTTGCACTGTTAGCACATCTCCACCCAAAGATATGTGCTTTGGACGACAGAAAACTGCTATGTTTTTTTCTGAGAAGACTTGTACCCATGGCTGAGCTGAGGTGGGACTCGGTGCCCGATGGATCTTGTGTGGGGTGAAGCACCTCCTGCTTCCCAACTGCCTGTAGAGGAATCACTTCTTGAAAAAAAAATCAGAATTTGGGTAAAACAGAGAATAGCCAAGTAAGACAGCTCTGCTCTCAACTACCAGAATTTTCCTTTTCCCTCTTTACAATCAATTGTACTACAGTGAGGGAACAACAGAGGCAGGGAATCTCAGGACAGATCACAACATCGTCCTTCTAAGAAGCAGCACAAGCAGGGCTGTAGTTTCAGTGAGAACAGGGATAGATAAGTCTTCTGTCCCAAACTCCAGATCTGTCTCTGCAGAGCAGAGCACTCAAGGATGAAATCCAAACATAGTGTTTCCACCTCGGCTTAAGGTTAAACAGAATCCAGGCATTTCCACTTTCAATTTCATATGGACATAAAAATCCAAAGGGCAACATTTCCTGAAATGAAAACACTTTTGGCAATGACTCAAGAGAAGTCTTCTCAATTTGTCCCGAAACAAAAGGAGAGGGCTGTATGAACCATTTCAGTTGAGGGATCTGATTAATAAAAAAATTTTTAAAAACTTTTTGGAGAAAATAATATTCTTTAATTCAGTCTTAGAGACTGATGGAAAGAGGGTAACATGAGATTCATTCACTGTCAGTATGATACTTCTGGAGAACAAAAAAACCATACAGACATAGAAGCAACACAGATTGTCGATCATCTACCCATCTCTCTCTTCCTCACCTACATGTGTATCTAAGAGCTGTTGTTTTTTTTTTTTTTCATCTTACATAGTAAGTGGTGTCTATTTCTCAGGAGAGAGCAGGGTGGTTTAAAAATGCACTTTCCAAATATTCACGTACAAAATACCTGGAGATTTTGTTGAAAGGTAGATATTTATGGAGGAGATGCTGGGTGGGACCCAAGATTCTCCATTTTCAGAAGATTTCTGATGATTCCAATGTTGCCAATTGCGGTTCACACTCTGAGTGACTGGGAATTAAGAGACTGAGGAAAGACCTAATAAATGACTTTGTAATCAAGAAATTTTAGAGAAATAATAGGATTTAAAGAGGTTTTGAGAAGAGCAAAAACAATGAATTTTACCATTTACCATTTACTGGACACCATTCTCAATGCTTTTCACATTAGAATGCATAAAACCACAACAATCACCTATTTTTATTTTTTTAAGTGAACCAAACTTCACTGGAATGAAACTCAAAGGAACAAAGTGGTTTTAAAAACTCATTAGGCAGGAATATCAGAGGTAGAGAAGAAGGTTTTCAAGACCTAAAAATACAGTGTTTGTAGAGGAAGAGAACATATAATATTCCATCTAGGGTGGGACATTTACCCAAAAGCCATCATCCCTCCTCCTACCCCTTCTCTTTCTCTTCCTCATTCTCTGAGCTTTGTCTTCTGATGAGATTATCTTAGAAATCACACCTGAGTTTTGAGAGATGCAGTGACACCACCATGTAACCCCCCCCAACCACCACAGAAGGACTCCCAAGTGCAGAAGAACCTTCCCTCTCTCTAGTCCTAGGAGAGAGCCAGGAAGATGTGGGTGGAGAAACCCACGTGAATGCAGCCCCCACCCCAAGGAACACCCTCCCTGAGAACTATCCTGAGCACCACCCATCTCCTTCTTCATTACTCCATGCACATAACCAAATCCTCCCAGAATCCTTCGCCATGGCAGGCCATCTCCCTCCGTGCCCAGGCCCAGGATGCCTGCTGGCTTCCAGGTCTGCGCTATGACAGAATCTGGCCCTGGCCATGCTGAGATTCTCAGCCTCCGAAGTGGGCTCTGATTCTGTGGATAAACGGGCATTCTTTTTTTTTTTTTTAAAGATTTTATTATTTTTATTATTTATTTGACAGAGAGAAACACAGTGAGAGAGGGAACACAAGCAGAGGGACTGAGAGAGGGAGAAGCAGGCTTTCCGCTGAGCAGAGAGCCCGATGTGGGGCTCGATCTCGGGTCTCCAGGATCATGACCTGAGCCGAAGGCAGTCGCTTAACCAACTGAGCCACCCAGGCGCCCCAGTAAACGGGCATTCTTCATCTCAATTTCCAAACCCCTGATTGCCAATGAACTCCTTGCCTTGGGGAGACTAAGTTACCCTGTCCATAGCAAGATGTAGAATGAATCAGCCCGTATGTTGGCATACTTGTAAATATTTTTAAAAAATAAGCTTTATTCTATGGGGCAGTTTTTGGCTCACAATATCGAGCAGATGTTCAGAGATTTCCCACATAGCCCGTGACCTTACGCATGCACAACATTTCCCACTGGCAATGTCTGCATAAACATTTCCAGCAATGTGTATAGTGTTAAAAATATATAGTTGTATGTGTGTCTGCTAAGAAAGTCCCCGGGAATTGCGAAGACAAAATTGTAGCGTATTGTTTCAGATGAACACAAAATACAATGAAAGTGCTGAGGATATAAACAATAAAACATTTCTTCCAATAAAGCAAATCCTTTCCAATCCTGGGCAAGCAGGCCAAGATTAGCTCACACCCAGAGCGGATCTCACACAAGATTAGATTATGCTGATTGCATTAGTGGGAAAGGATTTCTGGGGATTCCCAGCTGTATAAAAGCCCAGCAGAAGACCTGGCCTTCTCAGTCATCCCAGAATCTCCTCTGTCTTCAGTGCAGTTGGCCCAGCACCCACATATCTGAGAGGCCACCAACGGACACAGAACCACACATTAGTTTCCATGACTGTTTGGGGCCTCTGTTTACCCCTCCAAAAAGAAATGTCAGCCTTCAGGGGACTGGCCTTTCACAGCTCCACGGAGACACAAGACCAAGAGGAGAGGTGGGACGAATGTCAGGGAGTATTGTGGGCAGGGTCTGGGGAGCAGGGGGCGGGGATTCCCTGTGAGGCGAATGTGTGGGCTGTAAGCTTCTGACTTGTGTGACCCTCACCATCCCTGGCCTTTTCTTTGTGAGCCATGCTTCTTTCCTTCTTTTCATCTTTCCTTTCTTCCTTCCCTCACTCCCTCCTTCCCTCCCTCCTTCCCTTCCTTCCTTTCTTCCTTCCTTCTTTCCTTTCTTCCTTCCCTCCTTCTCTGTCTCCCTCTTCCCTCCCACCTTCCTTCTTCCTTTTGTGTCCTTCCCTCCCTTCCCTTCCATTCCCTTCCCTTTCTTTCTTTCATCCTTCCTCCCTCCCTCCCTCTCTTCTTTCTTTCCTTTCCTTTCCTCTTTCTTTCTTTCTTTCTTTCCCTCCCTTCTTCTTTCCCTCCCTTCTTTTTTCCCTCCCTTCTTCTTTCCCTCCCTCCCTCCCTCCCTTCCTTCCTGAATTTTCAGTAAGGAACCTTGTTTTCTTTTATACTTAATTAACAAACAAACTGTAAGTTCCCACTACTCTGTTGTTTTTTCCTACAACAAATGCCTATTTTGATCCACATTCAGCATTTAATGCACCCCCAATTCAAAGACATGGATTAAAACCATAATGGTGTACAACCTCTAGTACACACATGCACACTGATTTATACCCTTACACACAGATGCAAGCACACGTGTGCATGTACACACACATACACACACAAATACAGTCACATATACTCACATACTTAACAACATACACACTTAACATAGACTTCCCTTTATGAACTTAGATTCCTCCACAGCTCACCACATATAAACACACTTCCACATTTGTAAACCCTGTGACACCAGTTTACACATAGTTGCACCCCCACCATCATCGTGTTTTGTGTATCTAGGTAAGATGTTAGTACATGGAAAAATAGTAGTTTCATCACACCTCTAGAAACCCTCAACAGGGTGGTTCAGCTTCAGAACTGTAATATTGTGGGATTGACTGTGCGTGTGCGTGTGCGTGTGCATGTGTGTGTGTGTGTGTGTATGAGAGAGGAAGAGCAAAGTGAGGGCAAAGAGAACGGGTATGTAGGTAGTGTGCAGATAGCACAAAGCATGGAAGGATAGAGAGGAAAGAGGTCAAAAGACATAAGAAGGTTTAAGTCATAGAGTGGTTGAAGGGTGGGGCTGAAGGGCACAACAGGAAAAGTATGCCAGGAAGGGAACTGGAGATAAGTATCAGGTGATAACTGGTACAAATGTGATGGAAATAAATGGGTTAAGAGGGGATAGATCATGATAAATGGTGGCAAAAGACCAAGGGTGGGTAAAAGGTACATGAGACTCAATATCTGAGTGTTGAATAATATAAGAGACAAGTTTGTTCTTTGTATTTAGTCAACAGATGAATGGATAAAGAAGATGTGATACATATATATAATGGAATACTATGCCTCCATCAGAAAGGATGAATATCCAACTTTTGTAGCAACATGGACTGGATTGGAAGAGATTATGCTGAGTGAAATAGGTCAAGTAGAGAAAGTCAAGTATCACATGGTTTCACTTACTTGCGGTGCAAAAGGGGTAACCTAGAGGACAGTAGGAGAAGGAAAGAAGGAAAGTAAAGGGGAACTAGGGTAATCCAGGGAGAGAAACGAAACAACAGAGACTTTGGATACAGAAACAAACTGAGGGACTTGGAGGGAGGGGGGTGGGGGATGGGAGAGCCTGGTGGTGGGTACTGAGAGCACCTATTGCATGGAGCACTGGGTGTG
Source organism: Spilogale gracilis (assembly GCA_004023965.1). Lineage (NCBI taxonomy): Eukaryota > Metazoa > Chordata > Mammalia > Carnivora > Mephitidae > Spilogale > Spilogale gracilis. The sequence continues at coordinate 1,450 of PITA01017631.1, read as the reverse complement.
GGGAATGGGGAATGAATCTTGGAACACTGGAGAAAAAAAAAAATTAAGTAACAATAATAATAAAAAAAAATTACCCAGGGGCTGCCTGCAAAATCCTTGTCGTCCCTGATGAGGCGGCGCTGCCCAGGCCCCGCCCCCTGTAAAACGCCCCTGCCGTCTGCGCCCGCGCAGTTGCCGGCAGACCCGGAAGTGAATTGAGCTGAGGGACCGAATCGCTCGGATAAGTGAGTGCATTTCGGAGGTTGAGTTTCCAACCGGTGGTTCACGGCCCAACGGCCTCCAGTCTTCCACACCTGGGCTCTCTGGAGGTTACAGCCTCGGTGCTCGCTCTCGGTCCATGATGAATCCCGGCGTCGCCGTGAGGCTGTCCGAGGCCGGGTAGTCCCAGGGCGCAGCGTCGGCGGCCGCCCGCCGCTTCAGCTGCTGCGCTTGCTCGCGTGCCTCGGTCCCGGACCCAGGACGGTGGCGCTCTGTTCCGCGTGGCGCCCGGGGCCTCTGCGGCCGCAGAACGCGGGGCCTTCACAGCTGGTCGGTGAGTAGGGAAACTGAGGGGAGAGCCCGCCTCAGTGGCCTGTCTCCGTGCTCCCGAGCCCCGCCTGGGGCAGGGGCGGCGACGACTGTCCTTTGCCTCGCGGGGGTCCTCCCTCCGCGTGTGCTTGTGTCCCAGGAAGGGGGTGTGTGCATGTCGGGCGTTCCACAGCCTGCCTCCCGCGCCCACAGCCGGCTCGTCCAGGCTGATCTTATCCGAGACAAGTCCAGCGGAAGAGGACAGGAAGAGGAGGCCAGAATGACTCGTTCCCAGGTAAAACTCACGTTCTTGGTTGTTCCTTCCGTCTGTCTTTCCTGAAATGCTGTTTTTTGGCTTTGTTTGTTTGTTGACTGACGTTTGCTCGAACTCACCTGGCCTCTCCTCTCCACTTATATTCCGTATCACCATGACCCAGGGACAGAGATCCAACCCGTGGAAAGGCCCTGCGGGGGGGATCGTCATGAGGAGGGTTTCATACACTGATGTGAACCAGAAACTGGGGCTGGGACTTCCGTGTCAGTGAGGTTGGCAAAAGGGATTGTGCTAGGAGTTGCCTATGAATGCCTGCCAGGTCCCTGTAGAGTAACATTCCGAAGAACTGCACTGGGAAAAACAGCATGAAGGGGCGCCTGGGTGGCTCAGTCGGGTAGGCATCTGTCTTTGGCTCAGGTCATGATCCCAAGATCCTGGGATGAAGTCCCAAATGGGGCTCTTTGCTGTGGTGGGGGAGGGGGGGGTCTGCCGCTCCCCTGCTTGTACTCTCTCACTCTTTCTGTGTCAAATAAATAAATAAAATCTTAAAACTTAAAAAAAAAAAAGCATTAAGCAAAATAAGTCAGGCAGACAAATATATGATTTCACTCATATTTGGAATTTAAGAAACAAAACAGATGAACATGTGGGAAGGGGAAAAACAGAGAG
>PITA01017630.1:0-42785 GCA_004023965.1 Spilogale gracilis | reverse complement strand
AGTTCATGAACTCAGGGTCCTGGGATCGTGGCCCGCATCGGTCTCTGCTCAGCGGGGAGCCCGGTCCTCCTCTCTCTCTCTCTGCCTGCCTCTCTTCCTACTTGTGATCTCTCTCTCTCTGTCAAATAAATAAATAAAATCTTTAAAAGCCAGCCAACCAACCAACCAAGGGGCACAACAGTGTTTACAGTGTGCTATATTTTGTGTGAGAAAGGAGGAGAAATAAGAATACACACACACACACACACACACACACACACACACACAGGAATATATATACATGTGCATATATTTCCTTTTCTTTTTTACGATTTTATGTATTTATTTAACAGAAAGAGAGTGAGAGCGCACAAACAGAGGGAGCAGCAGAGGAAGAGGGAGAAGCAGGCTTCCAATGAGTAGGCAGCCCAATGAGGGACTCGATCCCAGGACCCTGGGAACATGACCTGAGCAGAAGGCAGATGCTTAACCATCTCAGCCACGCAGGAACCCCTCTTTTATTTTAAAGATTTTATTTATTTATTTGAGAGAGAGAGCACAGTGGGAGAGGGAGAGGGAGAAGCAGATTCCCCACTGAGCAGGGAACCTGATGCAGGGCTCCATCCCAAGACCCTGAGATCATGACCTGAGCTAAAGGCACATGCTCAACCAACTGAGTCAATCAGGTGCCCCAATGTGCATGTATTTTCAAACATAACATAATATAATAATAAGACAGAAACTAACCAAAATGATTAACTCTAAGGATGGGGACGGAAGTGAGAAAAGAGGGATAGAAGGGAGACTTCTGAGCATTCTTTTTTTTTTTTTAAAGATTTTATTTATTTATTTGACAGAGAGAAACAGCCAGAGAGGGAACACAAGCAGGGGGAGTGAGAGAGGGAGAAGCAGGCTTCCTGAAGAGCAGGGAGCCCGATGCAGGGCTCAATCCTGGGTCTCCAGGATCATGACCTGAGCCGAAGGCAGTCGCTTAACCAACTGAGCCACCCAGGCGCCCCAGAGCATTCTTTTTTATAATTTCATGTTTGCTGAATTTCTACCTATTCAAAAATAAATAAATATATATACGTTTTATATATTTTATTTATTTTTTAACAGGCACAGAGAGAGCACAAGCAGGAGGAGCGGCCGGCAGAAGGAGAGGGAGAAGCAGACTCCCTGCTGAGCAGGGAGCCCAATGTGGGACTCCATCCCAGGACCCTGAGATCCTGACCAGACCCGAAGGCAAACTGTCTGAGCCACCCAGGTGCCTCCAAAATAAATATTTTAAAAACCCTAAAATTGAAAAGAATTTAAACAAATGAATCTATTTACCAGATATATTATTACTACATTGAAGTATTACTTGATGTGACATTATGATACTGAGACTTGTGTATCTTTCTAAGACAGAAAGAACTGCAACAAATCTTTAACTTCATTCCAAAGCTTGTTAGCAGTAATAGAAGTATTATTCCTTAAAAACCATTTTGTGTATATTTTAAGATACAGCAAATAAATAATTGTGTTATTATCATTAGGAACCGTCTTTTCAGTATAAGAGAAAAGAGACGCTAGTAAAAATACTTTAATTTTACATTTTACCAGCTCTATTGAGAAATCATTGTCATAAAACATTGCAGAAGTTTAATTAGCAACCTTCAAGTATTGTTAACAATAGTCACTGTGCTAAGGGTGCCTGGCTGGCTCAGTTGGTGGAGTGTGGGACTCTCGATCTTGGGGGCTGTGAGTTTGAGCCCCAAGGTGGGTGTAGAGATTATTTAAAAAAAATAGTCACTGTGCTATATATTGGGTCCCCAGAACTTATCCGTCTTCTAAGTGGATGTTTGTATACTTTGACCAATATTCCCCTATTTCCTCCTTTTCCTGGCCCCTGGTAACCACCAGTTTTACTCTGTTTCCTTTTTTCTTTTTTTAAAGATTTTATTTATTTGACAGAGAGAAACACAGCCAGAGAGGGAACACAAACAGGGGGAGTGAGAGAGGGAGAAGCAGGCTTCCTGAAGAGCAGGGAGCCCGATGTGGGACTCGATCCCGGGTCTCTGGGATCATGACCTGAGCTGAAGGCAGTCACTTAACCAACTGAGCCACCCAGGCGCCCCTTTCCTTTTTTTTTTTTAATATATTTTACGTATTTATTTGACAGAGAGAAACACAGCTAGAAAGAAAACACAAGCGGGGAGAGTGAGAGAGGGAGAAGCAGGTTCCCCACTGAGCAAGGAGCCAGACACAGGGCCCAATCCTGAGACTCTGGGACCATGACCCGAGCCAAAGGCAGACGCCCAATGACTGAGCCACCCAGGTGCCCCTAACTCCCTGTTTCCATGAGGGTTTTTTTTGTTTGGTTGGTTTTTGTTTTTGTTTTTTAGATTCCACATATTTTTTTTAAAGATTTTATTTATTTGACAGTGAGAAACACAGCCAGAGAGGGAACACAAGCAAGGGGAGTGAGAGAGGGAGAAGCAGGCTTCCCGCCGAGCAGGAAGCCCGATGTGGGACTCAATCCCGGGTCTCCGGGATCATGACCTGAGCCGAAGGCAGTCGCCCAACCAACTGAGCCACCCAGGCGTCCCTAGATTCCACATATTACAGAGATCATAAGTATCTGTCTTATATTATCTAGCATAATTCCCTTAAGGTTCATCCTTATTATTGCAATTTGCAGGATTTCTTTTTTCTTTATGGCCAAATAACATTCCTCTGTGTATGTGTGCATGTGTGCATGTGTGCGTCTGTGTGTGTGTGTCCCTCAGTCTGTGTTTTTGCATGTATCACATTTTCTTTATCCTTCACCCATGGATGAATCCTTAGGTTGTTTCTGTGTTTTGGTTATTGTCAGTAATGCTACGGTGAACATAGGGTACAGATACTTTTTCAAGATAGTGATTTTTATCTCCCTTGGATATATACCCAGAAATGAGACTGGATCATATGGTAGTTCTTGTTTTAATTGGTGAAAAAATCTTAACATTGTTTCCTGTAATGGCTTGACTTTACATTTCAGTTAGAAATATCAATTTAAAAAATCCAGGCAATCAATGAAACCAAAAGCCAGTTCTTTGAAAAGATCGATAAAATTGAATTTTTCCATTTTATCTATGTTAAAACATCGATTGGCATAAAACTGTTTGTAGTATCTCTTCACTAACCTTTTAATGTTGGTGGAATCTCTAGCAATAAACCTTCCTTAATTCTTGATATGAGTATTTTTAGTCTTCTCTCTTTTTTTCTTGATCAGTCTGGTGCATTGTTTTGTGCCAGAAGCAAGATGCTCAAAGAGTAATGGAGGCATGTGGAAACTAGATTGAGGAGGTTCCTACTGATTAAATTTGAGACAGTTTAAGCAATAAAAAATGAATATAATTGAATGAAATATGAGAAATAAAACACACACACACACACACACACACACACACACACACACCCCAAAGCCCCAAACAAAACCTTCTTTGGTAACACTAGAGGTGATTTTTTTTTTTTACAGATTTTATTTATTTGAGAGACAGAGTGAGAGAAAGAGATCATGAGCCAGGGGGCAGAGAAGTCCCAACACTAGAGATGATTATTATATATACTCCTAACTCTGAAAATTGGTAATTCAAGGGGAAAATCTAGGAACCACTTTTTTGCCTTTTTAGCCAAAATTGTATTTCAGGGAAAATAAAATAGTCCCAACTATAAGGGAAACTTCATGATGTTTGCAGAATGTCTGGCAACAAATGGAAGAGAAATGATAAAATTAGAACAATCACTATTTTCCCCCTCAGTGAAATAATTGATTTAGACAAAAATCATTGATGAATACCAAAACTCTTACACAAAACCCTATCTCCATTACCTCATGGAGAACTGGATATTCCCAAGGCATCACAGATAACATACTAGATACAAAGTAAAAAATGCCAACTTTGTAATGGAGAGATCTAGAATGTAGGGGAAAATTATGAAAGCCTTTGAAATAGACCAAAGAGTCCATCTTCAATGGAGAAATAGGCGCCGTACAGGTTATCTGATTCCACTATGTCTCTGGGCCTTTCCTTGTCTTTGATACAAAAGATCAAAGTTGTGTATTTCACAACTCTTTGAGATGTAGAATATGAGAATGACGCAAATAATTCTTGTCCATAGAAATAGAAATTGTCTGGTAGAAATACAGATGATTATTGCCGCAAGGATATTGACCAATATAAGCCGGTTCATGTCAGCATTTATTTATCCTGTATATGTGTCAGCGTTGGGGATTTTTCTTTGAACCAGTTGTAATGCCTTACAGATTTCCTCATTAATTAGGGAGTTAAATAAATTCTTTGACACATGTTCATCTTACATTTGTATGAGATTCCTGAGTTTACCCTTTTCGAAAATTGTCCTTCTTCATTTAGTGAACAAAGTCAGCATCACTAATAATGGACACATTAAAAAAATGGGCCTTCCAAGGTGATACATTGGAAGCAGACACCTATGACACCTATGTTCTTGAAAAGAATGTTTAACCTGAATCTAATCAAATCTTTGTATCTAACTTCCCCTCTAGAGAGTCATTGTGGAAAGGGACATACTTTAAATGATGCAACAGGGAAATAATCTTACAAAGTCAGAATATGAGACTAAACTATAAATATACTGAAACAACATAATTATAAAAGAAAATGATCTTTGATTACACTTTGATGCTAAAAAATAGTGATGACACAATCTTTAAACAATGGGGGACATTGGTAAATAAACGGATATTAGATGATAGTAAGGAGTCATAGCTCATTTTCTTAGGTTTATAGTACTGTTTCTGTTATGTAGGAGAATGTTATTTATTTGGAGATAGATGCTAGAGTTTTTAGGAATGATGTATTTCATACTTCTGAGGCTAGCTGAGGACAAAGCCATGATCTGATATCCAGCAACCCTACCCACCCCCCAATTCCTGGGTGGAATATGTGATATTCCTCCAGGAAGCTCCCAACTTTCTTCATGTTACTGCCTTGCTAGAGGGAAAAAACTACCTTAACTTGACAATTTGCAGACCTCAGGTTTCCTGTGAGTCTTCTTTAACATATGAAAAATCCTTTTCAAACCTCTCTTTTCCTTACCTCCCCCAACCCCATAGTATATAATCAGCCACCCCTCATAATCCGGGTGCAGCAGCTCTTTCTGCCCACAGGTCCTGCCTCCCTGTGCTTTAATAAAACCACCATTTTGCACCAAAGACATCTGAAAAATTCTTTCTTGGCTATCGGCTCCGGACCTCGCCTATATACCCAACCTCACCTATATTCCAAAAGTACATCAAAAATAGTTCAAAAATAAAGCAAACAAGGCAAAAGGTTAACAATTGTTCAGACTAGTTAGTATGTGTAAGAATGTTCAGTTTCAGGGCGACTGGGAGGCTCAGTGAATTAAGCGTCTGCCTTCGGGTTAGGTCATGATCCCGGGATCCTGGGATTGAGCCTCAAGTCTGGACTCCCTGCTCAGCAGGGAGTCTGCTTCTCCCACTCCCTCTGCTCCCACCCCCTGCTTGTGAGTACACTCTCTATCTTTCGTTCAAACAAATAAATATAATCTTTAAAAAAATGTTCAATTTCCTATTCTATTTTGCTGTTGTAGGGAGACAAAATAATTGTCATTCTACCTTTCTAGGTTGTTGACTGAGACACCTATCCCTTTCCCACAATAAAAGACAGATTAGGGGCGCCTGGGTGGCTTAGAGGGTTAAGCCTCTGCCTTCAACTCAGGTCATGATCTCAGGGTCCTGGGATGGAGTCCCTCATTGGGCTCTCTGCTCAGAGGGGAGCCAGTTTCCCCCTCGTTCTCTGCCTGCCTCTCTGCCTATTTGTGATCTCTCTCTTTGTCAAATAAATAAATAAAATTTTTTTTTAAAAAGACAGATTAACAGGAGAAAAGCAAACAATTTAATAACATGTATCCACCTGTATACATGGGAAAGACCCAGGAAAACTGAGTAACTCCTGGAAATGGCCAAAGCCACTACCTTAAATACCATCTCCAGCTAAAGAGGAATGAGGATATGGGTGGAAGGGAGCCAGTTACAGGGAGTGACCAAGGAAAGCACAGTAAACAAGGGTGTGGTTATCAGGCAGATTTTGGTCACTGCCTCCCCCAATGATAAGAGTTTCTAGAGACTGAGTCATCCTCCTTCTTCCAGGTACCATAAGGGAGACACCCTCACAAATGGAGATTTCCTTTAAAAATGTGAATGCTTCAGGGTGCCCGGCTGGCTCAGTGGGTAAGGCTTCCTGCTCAGTGGGGAGTCTGCTTCTCCCTCTCCCTTGGCCCCTCCCCCTGCTTGTGCTTTCTCTCTCTCTTTCTCTCTGTCAAATAAATAAAATCTTTAAAAAAAAATGTAAATGTGACTTAACAGGGGATAACTTCTATTAGGTTTTCAGAGATTTTCCTGTGTCTGCTGTTTCTTAAAAATAACCAGCTCAATGGGGCGCCTGGGTGGGTCAGTTGCTTAAGCCACTGCCTTCAACTCAGGTCCTGATTCCGGAGCCCATAGATTGAGTCCCGAATCAGGGATCCCAGCTCCTTGGGGAGTCTGCTTCTCACTCTGAGCTTCTCCCCTCTCATGCTTGCTCTCCTCTCTCTCTCAAATAAATAAATAAAACCTTAAAAAAATAATAATAACCAGCTCAAGATAATCTTTATACCAAAGAGGCATATTCTGAGGTGACAAATTATGCTCCCCTTTATTGTATGCTTGAAGTACCTCATTAAAAAAATGAGAATAAAATAAATCCTTATGTGTGGAGGCACCACGACATCTCATTGAAAACAATGAGTTGGGAAGTTACCTTCATTCACTTTTACTTTCCTTTTTATTACTCATCCTTCATGATATGCCAATTTCATGATATTTTAATAAAATTAATGGTGCTTATTTCATAATGATATCATTGTTTGTGTTCCATGTCACCAGTAACTTGTAAATGCTAATTCTATCTAAGAGGAACCTGGTGACAGGAGTCATGAGTAGCAACTCATTAATTAAAATTTCTATTAAATTAGATAAGACATGTGTCTAAAAAGGTTCAAATGGCCTGCTCCCCAGATTCAAATAAGCCATGTATGTCCCTGGGCTTGAGTATTTGGGCTCCTGGGCATAGTTCAACCCCATAATTTTACTAGTAGAGAGAAATATAAGGATTTTATTTGCTTATTCATGAGAGACAGAGAGAGAGGGAGGAAGAGACACAGACAGAGGGACAAACAGGCTCCCTGTGGAGCAGGGAGCTCAACAATGGATGGGATCCCAGGACCCTGGGATCATGACCTGAGCTGACACCCTACTAGAGAGAAATATAGGCAAAAGAGATCAAGTCTTACAGCTTCTGGCAGGGTTGAGATGAGAAAGGAAGTGTATTGACTCTCAGTGTTTTGTGTGTATTATTCGTTTTACTACCCAGTGGTTGTCAATAGGTGAGCCCATCTAGGGGACACCTGGATAGGTGTTATAGATAGGAGTGCTCTGGTTATCCAAATGACTCAGGGTTGCCAATGACATTTAGTAAGGTGAAGTCATGGATGCTAAAAATGCTACAATTTTAAAGGGAGTCTAACACAATAAAGAACTGTCCTACTTCAATCACTAGTACACCCCCCCCACACACACACACACTGAGAAACTACTACCCAAATAAAACTTAATGCCAATTTGGCTGCTTAAATGCACAATGTAATACCATGGAAATTTCAAAACAAACAAGAAAAATAGATAATTTATTTTTAGCCATTAATATTTTTAAGAATCATACTTCTGGGACACCTGGGTGGCTCAGTGGGTTAAGCCTCTGTCTTTGGCTCAGGTCATGATCTCAGGGTCCTGGGATCAAGCCCTGCATCGGGCTTTCTGTTCAGCGGGGAGCCTGCTTCCTCCTCTCTCTCTCTCTGCCTGCCTCTCTGCCTACTTGTAATCTCTCTGTCAAATAAATAAATAAAATCTTTAAAAAAAAGAATCATATTTCATTCTTACTGGTAGTTGTTTTGTGTTTTCATTAAGCTTTATCTGGATTTCCTAGTCAAATATCAAATGGAATAATTGTGAGGCCCAAAAGTGTGTTGGGGAGATCTTAAGATTAAAACTATTTCACAGGGCTCCTTGGTGGCTCAGTGGGTTAAGCATCTGCCTTCAGCTCAGGTGAGAATCCCAGGGTCCTGGGATCCAGTCCTCTGGTGGGCTCCCTGCTCAGCAGGGAGTCTGCTTCTCCTTCTATCCTTGCCCCTACTCATGATCTCCCTCTCTCTCTCTCTCTCTCTCTCTCTCTCTCTCTTTCAAATAAATAAATAAAAAATCTTAAAAAAGAATAAGTAAAACTATTTCACATTAAAGTTATGTGAACAAAATGAGAATAAATTAAACTAATTTACTAAGCAACAAAAATCCCTCCCTCCAATAAAACAAATAAAAGAAAACTAAATAAAATAAACCAGGCTAGTGAACTCATTTGACTTGAAATTGAATCTCTTTTTGTTTTCTAAGCTCAGTGAACTGTAGGGTAAAAAAGAATCACAATATGCTCAAAGCAATCCAACATTTCATTCTATTCAAGATCTTACAAATGAACAATAGCATGTGTCAAAGAGCTGTGGTTCAGTGGAACTCAAGACTGTCCTGTACATTATAGGCCTTTTGTAGTCCTAAGAGTAATACAACTATCACATTTTGCACCTAGCTTAGCAACCATTGTTCAGCAAATATGCTTTAATTTATTTCAAAGACAAGAACATGGAAGCAAAGAACACATAAAATGTTCCAGAATATACTTAGTGGTCCTGAAATGTTATGATATGTCTCTTAATGTAAGTGTCAACTGAGTACCTTCTGTGTGCTATGTCTGGCACTGTGGTAGGGACTAAAAATAAAGTTTCTCTCTCTTTTTTTTTAAGATTCTGTTTATTTATTTGTCAGAGAGAGAGCACAAGCAGCAGGAGGGGCAGGCAGGGGGAGAAGCAGCCTCCCCACTGAGCAAGGAGCCCAATGGGAGACTCAGTCCCAGGACCCCGGGATCATGACCTGACCAACTGAACCACTCAGACGACCCTAGAAACAAAGTATCTTCATTTCATTAAGACATTGGACAGGTCTTATGGTATCATAGACAAAATGTAGAAATATGGATGTCATTCAAGAAGAGTTTGGCAAATTTGTAATTGATTAAATAATGATACCAAAAAGTTTTAATTATCAACACCAAACAAGGTGGAAATCTCTAAGATCATACCTATCTTGGTCAATCTTCTTAGCACTTTTACTAACAATTTAGATGAAGATAAAGACTTGTTTTTCAATCATAGGCTTAAGAAGAATAAAGTTCAGAAGGATAGTATCCTTGGTGTAAGGATATAGAGAGAATTCCACAAGCTGGGATAATATGCCTTGTAAGCAAAATGAAATTTAAGAAGAATAAGAGACATATCATAACATTTCAGGACCACTAAGTATATTCTGGAACATTTTATGTGTTCTTTGCTTCCATGTTCTTGTCTTTGAAATAAATTAAAGCATATTTGCTGAACAATGGTTGCTAAGCTAGGTGCAAAATGTGATAGTTGTATTACTCTTAGGACTACAAAAGGCTTCTTATTTAAGAAGAATAAATTCAATGTACATTCCCATTTTTAGTTTAAATCATTTGATTATAGAAGTTCAGAATGGAGAAGACAAGGGATTAAAAGAATTAGGGATTTTATTTATGTCCATAAAAGGTCACCTTGAGCCAAAACTTTGATGTGGCTCTTAAAAACCAGCTCATACCTAAGCCCTGTTTAAAAGAAACAAAGTATCAATACCATTGATTTGCAACCTTTTCTATCTTTACACCAAGGGCTAAGACTACTAGGAAACTAGGGCCATATTTTTATCGTAAACATTTATGAGGTGGAGGAACTGCAGGCAGGCCCATTTTATTTTTATTTTGTTTATTTTGTTTATTTTTAAAGATTTTATTTATTTGTGTGTGTGAGAGAGAGCACATAAGCAGGGGAAGCATCAGGCAGAGGGAGAAGCAGGCCCCATGTTGAGCAAGGAGCCCAATGCAGGACTCAATCCCAGGACCCTAGGATCATGACCCCTCTGAAGGCCGACGCTTAACCAACTGAGCCACCCAATGTCCCTGGCAGGTCCATTTTAAAGAGCCTCTTGGATGATTGACCCTTGAACTATTCTCCCTCACTGCAGTCTAGATCCAGGTGGGTAATTGTCCCATCATATTCCAGTTCACCACATTTTAGGAAGAATATTGTCAACTGAAGTAACTTCTGAAGTGAGAAATTAGGACAGTAAGGCAACTGGAAGTTCATAAAATGAAAAACCAGAAGTGGGGGCAGGAAACAACCCTGAGAGCTAGAAGGAAATGTTTAACTTAAAAAAAAAAGACTTGAGAGGATTCATAGAACAGCATATCATGGTGGATCATAGCCTAAGCTCTGAGCACAAGGGGGCCTGGGCTGAAATCAAGCTCTACTAGTCCATGATTCATGATTAAATAGAATATTTGAAGAATTCAGAGCCCAATTAGGGTAAAAAGAGTTAGCTGCTGCCAGAACGGAACTGTAAATTTCCAGCTATCCAAATCAGGGGGTAAAATGTTTTAGTGAAAGGTATGGTGCTGGAGTCTTCCTGGAACCAAGTGACCAAGCAAAACCCTCACCCCTTTTATAGTCCCTTTGTACCCGATATTCCCTTTGTACGTGGAACAAAGGTTCCCTTTGTACTCAGTGGCTAAGATAGACCTGTTTAGGAGGCATGAAGCTCTTTTTTTTTTTTTTTTTTTTTTTTTTTTTTTTTTTTTTTTTTTTTTTAAATTTTTATTTTATTTATTTTTTTTTTTTTTTAGATTTTTTTTTATTTATTTGACAGAGAGAAACACAGCCAGAGAGGGAACACAAGCAGGGGGAGTGAGAGAGGGAGAAGCAGGCTTCCCGCCAAGCAGGGAGCCCGATGTGGGGCTCGATCCCGGGTCTCCGGGATCATGACCTGAGCCGAAGGCAGTTGCTTAACCAACTGAGCCACCCAGGGGCCCCGGCATGAAGCTCTTAAATCCATATCTTGGTTTTGAATCTCTAACTAATGAGCAAACATACCCTTATGGCGAAAGCAACCTCCTAACTTTTGCTCAATCCAGCAGTTATGGTAAATCTGCTACCCTTATTTGAGTGACTTTTCGACTCTGGCAAAGAATTTAGAATGATATAATAACCGTCATCACAGTAATGCTTTTGTGTGAATTAAAATTAATCTCTTCCTGATGTTGAAAAGAACCTGTCATTTTAGGGAATCTGTCAGATTAGCCTTGAGCAATTGATTTTGAACTTGTAGTTTCAGAAAGAAAAGTATGAGAATTTCACCAAGTGTATTAACAGTATTGGAATATTTAAGAGAACTCAAGATTCAACAAACTTACAGACTAAAGATATTATCTTCATGAGAGTCATTGAACCACCTAGCAGGATTTTATTTGTTACGATTATATATATGCCTTGTCAGGCTGTTGAAGGGCTTGAAAAGTTCAAATATATTAAATGTATGAAGAGAATTTAAAAAGGGAAATTAAATAAGTTTATAAATGAGATTAATTGTTTAAAGTGAATTTAATTTGTTTGAATTGTGTTGACTATTAATCAGAGAACAAATGAAAGTAATTGCCCTTATTTTATATGGAAGTTACAAGATTTATTAATAGTATAACTAATAATATTCACAAATTGAACGTAACACTTCAAGAATAAATATGTAAGTTTAAAAATTGAATATAGCTATAAAAGCCAGCTAAGTATAGATAGTCAAAGAGTCCTCTTATATCATTGACAAGCTTAGATTGGCATACATCTTGGTATATTACCTTGGGATGGGCTTCCGTAGCCTTATCCCTAAAATTCCTAGGGTTTTTGTGAAGACTAAATGAGATAATATATCTAAATCACAGATACCAGTCTGGTATCTGCTATAAAGTTTCACTTGGCAGATCATTCTTTCCTCAAAACTATGCATTTAAATATGTGGGTCCACTGTCAGGTAGAAGAGGAACCAAATGCACTCTCTAGTGCCCTGAAGAATGGAGCTGATAGTTCTATGAAGAGGAAGAATAATAGAGATTTGCAGATTCTGGGCACTTGTCTATATTTCAGGGACCATGTTAAGTGTTTTACATACATTATTTCATTTATTCTTCACAATATACTGGTATTATTAGGGTTTGATCAGAGAAGCCGAACCAGCATGAGTCATATAAGAGATTTATTCGAGGGATTAGACCTTAGGGAGTGGTGGGAACCATATAGTTTATGCAGAGCTCTTAGTTCTGTGTCTGGTGTCTGGTGTCTAAAGCTACCCTGGCCAGCAGCTGGGAAGGGAAGACAGATTGAGGTGGGTGAGAGCACCAAGGAACTGAAACCCACATCTGTCTCTCATCAGAACTCATGTTGGTCATCTTGGTCTCACACTGAGACCTACACTGGTCTCTCACAGTCTCTAAGATGCAGGTGACTTGTGGAAAATCTGCCACACTTTGCCTTTGGGCTTCACACAGGGTTGGCCCAGGACTCTGAGTTGCTGGAGGAGAAGATCTGGCAGGAGCCCAAGGAGCCGGGGGCTCCATCGCTGCCCGCTTCATGAGAATGCAAACTGAAAGCTCCATGGCAATTCAGGGGCATGGCAACAGCACCAGCTCTACACACTCCTGGCCTCACTCTGCTCTCCACCTCCTCTTGCGGGCAACCCTAACCTAGAACCCACCAAACGAAAGAAATTCGGGGAACCTTCATTCCAACTTGGCAAAATTGATACAGTTCTGAACTACCACTCTCCTGTGGTCCCTGTTTTCCAGAGAAACTGGCTTAGAAGGTTAAATAATTTGCATGAGGGCACACAGATGGTAAGCGGGAAAACTGAACCGTGAACAAACGCAGTCTGGCTCAGAACCCGGGATCTTCACCAGTGTCCTCTCCTGCCTTGTCCTCATGTCTGAAAGCTAGAGGGATGCCAGTTTGAGTTCAACAAAAAGATGACCAGTGCTGCAGTATGAGATTGCCCACACCGGAACAAACTACCTTACAAAGCAGAGGGTATCCTGTCCTAGGTGATGTTGGAACACAGGCTGAGTGGCCACCTGTCACAGACATTACACAAGAGGATGTTTGTTCAGTGGGAGGCAGAATGAACTGAGTGGCTCCTAAAAGCATTTTTGACTCCAAGATTCTGTTTCTAAAACACACAGTTCAGGGCAAGGGTCTGAACTCACAATGTATAAGGAACATGACAGAAGAAGACAGAAGCAGTCAAGGGTGGGTAGGAAAGAAACTTAGCCAATCTGTGTCCAACAGTGCCAAAACCCATTGCAAGAAAAAGAAAAATTATGGTTACCCCAGAGCTGTTTCACACACAGGATACCATAGAATCAGCGATAGGGTGGTGATTTTTTTTCCTCCCCATAAATTGATTCCATTTCCCTGAGTTGATAGGCCATTTTGGTTGTTGTATCGACATGATCTTTAAAAGTCTTCAGCAAGGACTGTAAATTCAGGCATGCTATGCATAAACTCTTTAAAATAAAAGTTTAATCAGTTTCAGGCATAGCCAAAAGTTTGAAGCAAATATCCAAATATTTCAAAGAACTGCTTAGAAGAGAATTTTCTTTTTGAAGTTCTGCCAGTATAAACACATAATAACGAACCTTATGTCTTAGTAACAGATGTGTCCTGATGACATCTTTCCAAAGCAGATATTACAATAATTTTCTTTTTCTCCCTACAAATTCCATACAAGTTGGTTAATCAGCTACACCCCTTGGAAGTCAAGGAAAAATCCATACAAAGATATTAGATGAAATGGACTTCCCACCAACAAAACTCACAAATCAGTCAAGCTAATGGATTAACATTTAAAATCTCAAAGCAGATAGATAGAAACCCCATGAGAAATGTCATTGCTGCATGTGGATATATCTCCTCCTCCTGACCTGAATGGAACACATTCGTGGGCACCATTGCTCTCTGGCTTCCAGTGGGAAGCCATTTAGCATTGCCAAAAGATCAGAGGGAGGAAGGAGAGTAAAGTTATGGTATTTATTCTCCTGGCACTCTTCTGGCAGGATCGCCGTGGGTTAACTGGGTCCCTTGACAGAAGATTGTGTTTTTCTCGAGGTGTCTCTTTACAATTCTCTCTCTCTCTCTCTCTCTCTCTCTCTCTCTCTCTCTCTCTCTTTCTCTTCCTCATCCCATCGGGCCTAGAAGTGGTAAAGGCTTACCACTGTTAGTAGCTTCAGAGTACTGCACTCTGCATTCTGGTCTCTCTGCTCCCTGTCCCACACCTTTGTCAACAGTTGGCTTATTCAACCCTCCTCAAATTATCTTAATTAGAGGATACCTTGGTTTCCTGCTGGGACCCTAACTGACCCTACACAAATAATTACAATGAGAATAACGATTACATTTCAATGTCAGTGCTATGCACATCATTTTCAGAAGGTCAGCGCATGGTTTTTGCATCGTCACTGCTGAAAATTATAATCACGAAAAGATGATTGCCCCTAACGTTTAGTATTGCTGCTATTTCAGGTTCTGAGCCAGAAGGCCTGAATCTCAGCTCTGTTGCTGATTAGTTCTGTGAGATAGGTAAATCATTTAATCCACTGATTCTCAACCTGGGGACAGTTTTGCACCCTCAGGGACATTTGGCAACATCTGCAAACATATTGGTTGTCACAATTGAGGACCAGGGTTGTTACTGGCAGCTGGTCCCGAATAGAGGTCAGAGACACAAAATTGCTGGGCCCCAAAGAGTACTGAAGTTCTTAAACCCCGTGTCCCTCAGTTTCCTAATCTATAAGATGGAATTAATATTGGCATAAACCTCATAGGATTGTCTGAGGAGTCAATGAACCCATACACATAAAGCATTAGGTCAATGCCTACAATCTAGTATATGCTCAATGAATGGGGACCGGCATGACCACTGGGAGGCTTTTTAGGAGCTCAGAGCACAAAGACAACTTGCTCAAAGGCAGGCAGTGATAAATTTAGTCTGAAAGATGAGGAATTCCACTAAAGTACTCTGCTTCCCTAGCATATATTTTATCTGTTGACTGTATTCAATATGCACCTACTCATTCATGAGCAAGACAATGAATGTAACGTGTGCAGCAGAATTTGGAGCATACTGCTCAGCTGTAATAGTGGCTGACTTGGTTTCAGGGAATGTGACAATATATCTTCTAGGCTTGAAAACAAGCACCAAGGGGTATCTTCCTTCACATTCTTGCTCAAATCGCTCTAATTTTATTCACTAACTGTTTAACAACTCAAGGCCAAGAAGAAATTCATAGATAAGTTACATGATTTCTAAAATTACAGAACACATATTTACATTATCCGCACATTTTTAAAAAGGTGATGATTTAGAAGTATTTTAAGTAGCAATTTTTAAGTCTTTTACTCACTTCAGTCCAACAAAAGGATTTGGGTTGGATTACCATTTTGAAAAGTTACGCAAGATGATCAGGAGAGAGGGAAAATGAGGGTAGAAAACAAGAGATAAAGCAAGGAGTTAAGTTAGAACCCCCACCAAATACCACGTAAGAGCCTGTCCACTTGCTAGAAGGCCTTGGATTTGGCAGATAAAGGCCAAGAGGGATCCCTTGCTCCATCATTTATGTCACAGGGACAGACAGTAAAAACAACAGCAAAGCTATGAGAAAAGAATACTTATTCTTAGTAATGAAACATGAGAGAGAAAGTTTTCCCTAGACAGAATTTGAAATTAATCTCTTCAATCGTATCTTTATCGGAAAATCTATAGTTTATGGTGCTATTCTTTGCAATGTCCCGCAGTATGGACCAAAGTTGTAGTGTTAAAGCACAGTCCACTAAAAGCAATGTTACAAAGGGTTAAAATAACACAGTTCTGGTGTAAATCTGTTTGGGAGCCTCCTCTAGTCCTGGGTTAAGAGAGCTCTCTAAGGCTTTAAGGAACAGTCAAATAGGATACCCTTTGGTCAGTCTTCCTTAAGTGAGACAGAGGGATGGATCATACTTGAGTGGTATGATCATTGTGACAGAAAAGTGTAGAAATGTATTCTTTAGTGGTGGGCTCATCACATGTTAGAGCTGACAGAAAAATCTTAACGATAGAAAAATCTTTCACATTTATGGACTACTTCCTGGTGCCAGGTGTTGTTCCAAAGGTTTAAGAGATAAAAGCCATTGAATCCTCACTGTGACCCCATGAACAGAGTACTGTTGTTAAGATTCCCATTTTACAGATGAGGAGACCAAAGAGTCAAGGTCAAGTACTTGCCTGGTGTTATCAAGCTACTGAGTGATGTAAGGTCTCTGTCATGTGTGTCAGAAGAAGGACCCATCCCCGTTCACTACGTGGTTAGGCCTCCAAGATCAATGCAAGTCCTGCTCACCCCAAAACACTGCCACTGGCTTTAGTCCCCCTTGATCTTTCACAATGTTTTGTTTGTTTTGTTTTTAGGATTTTATTTGTTTGTTTGTTTGTTTATGAGAGAGAGAAAGAGAGAGAGAGCACAAATGGGAAGGAGGGGCAGAGAGAAGCAGACTCCTCACTGGGTAGGGAGCCAGATGTGGGACTCGATCCCGGAACTCAGGGATTGTGACCTGAGCCGAAGGCAAATGCTTAACCCACTGAGCCACCCAGGTGTCTCCACAAAGTTTTTCCTTTCAAGAAAATGTGCATACCCTGCAGGGGCATGTGTGTGTCCCAGGAATGAGTGTCCAGGAAATTGGAGAAGCAAGACTTAGATGAGTGAGAGCTCTTGCATTAGGGGACTCTATGTAGAAGAGGGGGCTCCAGAGGGGCTGAGAGAGAAGGAAAGAGAAAAAGAGGGCAGAGAGGGCCACCGTGGCAGGACAGAGTATTCGAGCAAAGGCTATTCAAATCATGTATAGCACAGTGCCAATCATATTCTAAATGCTTTACACATATTCACATATTAATGTTCACCACTGGGCCCACATGAAATAGGGATTCTTATTCCTCATCTTTCATATGCAGAAACTAAGCACAGAGAGATTAAGCAACTTGACCAGGGTTACACAGCTAGTAGGCAGCATTCTGTCTCTGGAGAGTGCTCCTAATAGCTACGGGGTTCCACTCTCGAACCTCGAACGGAGACGGTGTTGCAGAGTAAGTAAAAGCCAGGCAGTGGAGAGGCTGTATTAAGGAGTAACTTACTAGGTACGACGCTGTAAGGGCAGAAGGTCAAGAGTCAGGAGAGCCTAAGGCCAGGGGTTCCCCAATGTGAGTTCCTAGCTGTTGGGTCACAGACTCAAGGGAACTATGCCACATAACCCATCCCTAAAGTGAGTGGCTTAGAACACCCTCTGTGCCTTTGCTCATAATTCTGCCATTTGGCTGGAGATGTATAGAGAGGTGATGTCCCTACTCTGTGTGATGGCACTTCCAATCAGTCATGTGGCTACATTGAGCTGGGAGCTGGGCTGAAGCTGGAACATCAAAGATGGCTTCAGCCCATGTCTGGTGCCTCAGCCTAGATAGCAGGAGTGACCAGACACCTGAGTTCTTCATCTGACCAACAAATCTCTCTCTCTCTCTCTCAGTTGTTCATCATATAGAAGTCTAACTCAAGTTTCTCTACATTAGAAAGTTCCCTGCCTAAGGCTTGCAAGAGCATGAAAGCTGAAGTTGCCAAGTCTCCTAAGGCCTGGACATAGTACTTCTGCCATATTCTGTTGGCCAAAGCAAGTCCCAAGGTCAGCCCATTTGCAAGGGGAGGGAAATAGACCTCACTTCTTGATGGCAAGTGCAGCATACAGTGATTGTTGGCAGATGTCATTGGAAACAATCCATTTCAGGTGACATCAGTGACACCAGGGGCTCTTTTTGCTTTTGTTCTCTCACTCTCCAATGCTCTGTCATGAATGACATTCGCTCTGGGGATCCCCGAAGTCATCGAAGGATAGCAGAGCAACATGCCTTGTTATTCTTCATCTAAAGGACAAGAGCATATACGGGCTGTTACCAGGGAAAGTCATTTCAGGTGTTCACCTGTCCCATGGGAGAGTTTGGCTCATGTCGAGGAGAGCCAGAGCACCAAAGTCCACCAAACTCTTTGCGGTTTAAAGTGAGGATGCCCTGCGAGGACTCTGATGTTACTGGAGGCTACTGGTCGGCAGACTCCAGCCCTCTGGTGAAATCCTGCCACCCACGCTCCATCATTTCTGTATTATCTGTGGCTGCTTTAGCACGAAGCCAGCAGAACTCAGTAGTTGCAACAGAGATTGTGTAGCCCATAACACCTAAGATAGGGACTGTCTGTCACTTTCTAGAAAAGGTTTGCCAACTGTGGCACCAGGGGCAATATTCGGTAATGGTACTCTTCCTCATATGTGATTTCCTTTCCAGAAATTACATTGACCCCAAGGTTCACATTTGAACTGACAGAAATAGACAGTTCTTAGGTCAGTCCATGTAATTCCTCAGAGGCAAGAGAATGTAAAGCTTTCAGTAATAGGCTTTTGAGGGTACACCTAATGTGATGTTTTCAGGTCAAACCAATTTTGGGTCCTGAGCACGTCTAGAACCTGTCCTCAAATTCTCACTGGTGCACTCTCTCCATGCAAAACTCAGTTTCTTCCCAGGGGAAAAAGTGGCAGTAGGCTATCTATGCTGAGAGATATATTTTTTTAATCATTCAATAAGCAAATTGGTTATCCTCAGTGGGTAATCACTGTACCAATTCACAATCAAGAGAACCCAACAGAGCACTTAAATCTGTTAAGCTAGTAGTACTTGAACTTTCTGAAAAACTCAAAATAATGATGGAGGCCTGCCCTTTTGCTTTCAATTGGTTGTATACATGAAGGATTCATTTTTAGTACCTAATTTTTCAAGAACATTATTACTGTGAAATTGCGTTGTTCTCTGAGAAATTATGTCGACCCATATGCAAAATAAAACTAAAAGATGAAATTTAACATTCTGTTTTGCTGGAACTCTAAAAGTTCTGCTTCCAGGCCTATCAAGAATATATGTTTGAAATTTTATGCTTAAAATGTTTCCAAACACACATACCCACTGATCCAGCAGTTTCGGTTGCCAAATTTTATCCCAAGGTCATGATGTGGTATAGTTCAAGGTTAATTGTGGCAGAATTATTTGTAACAGCAGGAAATCTTATGTAACCTAAATATCCATTGGTAAAGGACTGGCTCAAAACCTATCACAGATAATATGTAAACAAATGAGCATGGCTTGTTCTGATTATTTAACTGTGGTGGACCCATGTGATGGATTAAAAGAAATAAAGAAGATCTTTGGAATCTTTAGGTAGAACTAACTCCAGGATTATTGCTCAGTAAAGAAGAAAAAAGCAAAGTGCAAAATAGTGCATATAATATTTTATCGTTTGTGAAAAAAATGAGAGGAAGAAAATAAATATAATTTGTATGTGCATTTAATGCCTCTAGAAGGACACACATAAGAAATTAATAATAATATTTGTCTCCAGGGGTGATTGTCAGTCAGGGTTCAGCCAGAGAAACCAGTCTAAGGATTTCATTCAGAGTGCATTTAACACAAGAACTGGGTTACACAGGTAATGGAAGAAGTACTATGCCACACAGGAGACTTTGACATAACCCAGAAGTTATTAAGACCAAGAAATGGCTACCACCCTGGTGTTAACAGAATCTAAATTTTTTTTATTAAAAAACTTTTTTAAGATTTTTATTTACTTATTTGACAGAGAAAGAGAGGGAGGGAGAGTGAACAGAAGCAGGGGGAGCTGCAGGCAGAGGGAGAAGGAGAAGCAGTCTCTCTGCTCAGCAGGGAACCCACTGCGGGGCTTGATCCCAGGACTCTGGGATCATGAGCTAAGCTGAAGGCAGACACTTAACTGACTGAGCCACCCAGGTGTCCCATGTTATCAGGTTTAAAAGCTGGACAGGTGAAGCAGTAGTAGAACAGTGGTGGGGAGTGCTGGGATGGGGGGAGTTGGGGCCACAGAGGGTGAAGCTGAGTGGGGGAGGCTGGAGCCGAGGGGCAGCGGCAGCAGCGGCAGAAGGTCCTATTCAAGCATGAGGGGAGAAAGAAACACTGGTTCCACCCTCCTCCCACCCTCCGGTCTTTACCAGTGCCAGCACTGCCATTGCCTGAAGATACAGAAACCACCACGCAAAGGAGCCTGGGAAAGATAGTTTCCGGCAGCAGAGAGCAAAGCAGACAGGGGACAGTGAATGGATTTCTGAGGAAGCCGGTGAACGACTGACTGGTCCAGAAGTGGTCCTGAGTGTGTTGAGAGAGAGAACGACTAGCCCAGAATGTGTTCACCTGGGAGATAGCTGTAGCGGGGAGATTATTTTATTTTTATTTTATTTTATTTAATATAAAAAATTGCACTTTTTATTTTGAAAATTTAAAAAATTTCCTGCAGCCATTTTCAGGAACCCTAATGACTTCAATGTCTTTCAGGCTCGTAACACAGCTTGCAAGGAGACATTTTAATGTTTACCTCAGTGTGCTTTCTGATTTTTGAAAACTGTGAATATATGGCCTATCAAAATGAGTAAAATTAAAATAAAAAATTAAAAAGTGTAAAAAGAGGGGCGCCTGGGTGGCTCAGTTGGTTAGGCAACTGCCTTCGGCTCGGGTCGTGATCCCGGAGACCCGGGATCGAGTCCCACATCGGGCTTCCTGCTCGGCGGGAAGCCTGCTTCTCCCTCTCTCACTCCCCCTGCTTGTGTTCCCTCTCTCGTTGTGTTTCTCTCTGTCAAATAAATAAATAAAATCTTTGGAAAAAAAAAAGTGTAAAAAGAATGTACATTTTTTATTAAAAACTGAAATTTCAAAGAAATGTCAAGGTAAAAGCAACTAAATGACCACTATCAAGGGAATGGTGAAAATATGGTGCATACGTACAATAAAATACCGTTCAAAAGAATGAGTCATAAGATGCATACGGAAGGACACACAGGAAAGTGGTATCAGTTGATGCCTAATGGTGGGTGGGCTGGGTGGTCGTGGGACAGGTAAGAAACAGAGAGGCAGGCCAGGCACATAGAGAAAACACCTTTTGTACCTTCTGATTTTGGCGCCCCATGTATGTATTGCCTATTCAAAATGGAAATCAAGATTTTATTTTTTCTTTTCCCCATTAAAATTTTTTTATTGTGGGGGCGCCTGGGGGCTCAGTTGGTTAAGCAACTGCCTTCGGCTCAGGTCATGATCCCGGAGACCCGGGATCGAGTCCCACATCGGGCTCCCTGCTCGGCGAGAAGCCTGCTTCTCCCTCTCTCACTCACCCTGCTTGTGTTCCCTCTCTGGCTGTGTTTCTCTCTGTCAAATAAATAAAATCTTAAAAAAAATTTTTTTTATTGTGATAAAATACACACAACACAAAATTGGCCATTGTAACCATTTTTAAGTACACAGTTCAGTAGTATTAGCTACATTCACATTGTTGTGCAACAGATCTCTGGAAAATCTTCATTTTGTATCCGTTCAATTCTGTATCCAATAAACAACTGCCTCTCCTTTCCCCTCTCTTCCCTTACCAGCTTAACCAGAATCCAGGATCTGCTGGTGCCAGAAAAATCCAGGGCTTAAACCAGTTTCCAAGATACCAAAGGAATTAGTACCATTAAAGAGGACCACTTTATATGGTGTCCTCAAGGTTCACCCATGTTGCAATATATGTCAGAATTTCCTTCCTGGGATCCCTGGGTGGCTCAATCGGTTAAGCAACCTACTTTTTTTTTTTTTTTTTTTTTTTTTTTTTTTAGCAACCTATTCTTGATTTTGGCTAAGGTCATGAGATAGAGCTCCCCCCCTCACCCCGTGGGGGCTCTGCACTGGGTGGGGAGTCTGCTTGAGATTCTCTTCTCTCCCTCTCCCTCTGCTTCTCTCCTCCCACTCATAGGGCACTCTCTCTCTGTCTCTCTGTCTCTCTCTCAAATAAATAAAGAAATCTTAAAAGAAATAAAATAAAATAAAATAAAATAAAATAAAATAAAATAAAATAAAATAAAATAAAAGGAAAGCTTATGCTTAAATTAACTGTTCTTCTTTATGGTAGAAATACTTATATCCAGAAATCTGGGACTCTTTCCACGGCCTCTGATGACACAAGTGACTTTTCTGGAATAGACATCCACAGCAGCTGCCACCCTCCCCTGACAGACTGGTCCACGAGGAAGTTTCTAGCATCTTTCCTAGGTAGGCCTTTGGTCACAATACTCTATGGAAGGAACCCACCGATAAACAAAGTGTTTCAGAGTTATTGAATAAAAGCCACACTTACTGAGCCTTATTGTGCAACCCCAAAAATAAGGAATGCAAAGACAAAGCATCTTTTTTTTTTAAAGATTTTATTTATTTATTTGACAGAGAGAGAAAGAGAGAGAGATCACAGGTAGGCAGAGAGGCAGGCAGAGAGAGGGGGAAGCAGACTCCCGGCTGAGCAGAAAGCCCAATGCGGGCCTCAATTCCAGAACCCTGAGATCATGACCTGAGCCGAAGGCAGAGGCTTAACCCTCTGAGCCACCCAGGTGCCCGACAAAGCACCTTTTAATAAAGACATTGCAACACTAATGTCAGAATCCTAATCTCAATGGTGAAGCAAACCAGGCCATTAAACTGTCTTTGTGAAAACAGATTTTCCTGATTTCTATTTCTTCCATATTGTGTGAACATTCACCAGCTTGTTTATTCTCTTAACCCTCCACCTTCTGTAGGTGGACATTTCTTCCCTTATTTTTATTTGAGTGAACAGATGACAATGAATTACATTAAATTGTTGTTTGAGTCAAAGTAACAAAATGGTATGGACAGCATGATTCCAATTTATGGAGGAAAAATATATGTGTGTGCACAGGAGAAAGTCCTTTCAGGTGACAAATGGAAAGTCCCAGATGGATGGAACAAACAGAGATCTAAAGACAAAAGTGATCTGGACACTGGGTTGGATTTTAACATTAATACGGAGCATAAGAGAAGGAGTCCAGAGGGTAAGATGAAGGTTCTGAGGACTCACTGGCCCTGAGGAGTCCCTTATTTAACCTGCCCAAGAACCACCTATCTTTGGATTTCTTGTTAATCAGAATAACAGTTTCTGGATGGTTTAAGCCAGCTCTAATTGTGCTTACTGCTACATTCTAATCTCCCTGGATATGATCTCCATTTTACATGCTGGTATTGTCCAGTATCTTTGTTCCATTAACTTTTTAAAAAAATTATTGATTAATCTGAATGAGAGTGAGAGCCACAAATGGGGGAGAACAGCAGAGGGATCAGGAGAAGCAGGCTCCCCGCTGAGCAGGAAGCCCAATATGGGGTTCAATCCAGGACCCTGGGATCATGACCTTAGCTGAAAGCAGACACTTAACTGACTGAGCCACCCAGATGCCCCTGTTCCATTAACTTTTAATGCCCCCTTAATTAATCATCATTAAAAATATGTAGTGATTTCTGGGGCGCATCCTCTCAGGGTCCTGACATCAAGCCAGGGGTCAGGTTCCCTGTTTAACAGGAAGCCCACTTCCCCCTCTCCCTCTACTTGCCACTCTCCCTGCTTGTGCTCTCTCTCTCTGTCTCTCTCTGAAAAATAAATAAATAAAATATTTAAAAAATTATGCAGTGATTTCTTATTTAGCTTACTCATACATTTACCAATTTCTTTCTTACCATGCTTCTTCCGTTTGAATTCTTCTTGCTTTGTTCAAATATCCTTCTTCCTCATGAAAATCTTTTTGCTTCTTTTTTTAGCAATGATTTGTTACTGGTAACTCTAAGTCTTTGTCTATAAATGTTTTTATTTAACCCTCTTGTTTGAATGATGGTTTAGCTGCATAATGAATTCCTTTGAGGCAAGGAACTGAAATTGCCATATCCTGCAGAAATCCATGGACTTGAAGGGATAAACCATTAGTAAAAGTTGAGAAAAGGAAAAAAGCAAACCAAAAAATCCACCTGCCAGCCCAAGTTGACAATGAAGAGGCTTGCTTGCCTTTTTGCTTGCCAATGTCTCCCCTGAAAAATGCATAACCATGTGCTTCACGGTGCATGAAACCCTGAAATGAAAAGTTAATATAAAAACTCTTCCCAGGGGCACGTGGATGACTCAGTCGGTTAAGGGTCTGCCCTCTGCTCAGGTCCGACCTAGCCACCACCTGGGGCTCCCTGCCCAGCAGGAAGCCTGCTTCTCCCTCTCCCTCTGCCTTGCCCACCCCCACCGATTGTGCTCT
Organism: Spilogale gracilis; assembly: GCA_004023965.1. Taxonomy (NCBI): domain Eukaryota; kingdom Metazoa; phylum Chordata; class Mammalia; order Carnivora; family Mephitidae; genus Spilogale; species Spilogale gracilis. The sequence continues at coordinate 18,548 of PITA01017630.1, read as the reverse complement.
CATTCTCTCTCTCTCTCAGATGGATAAATAAAATCTTAAACAAACAAATAAAAAACTCTTCCCAGTCTCTGTTGTCTGGCAGAAACAAAGGCAAACATGCTTTGGAAGCTACATCCCGAGTCTGAGATGCACAGGGTTACAGAGCCAAAGCTTTGCTAATGTTCAGCATAGACTTCAAATGACAAAACAGAAGAAAGATTTCACTAGGAGTAAAAGTGGGCACATGAACAGCAGATCTCTATCCCCAAAGCACCTCGGGTATTAGAACAACCTAATGCGAAAGATAAAGTAAGTATGTTTAAAATGATTAAAGACGTAAAGCAAACACTGTAACCCATAAGCACAAGTCACTATTTTAAAAATAACCAGCAGATGTGGAGCCAAACTGATCTCCTAGAAATTAAATATATAACTATTGAAATTCAAAACTCAGTGGACTTTTAAATCAGATTTAACATGGCTGAAGAGAATTACTGAACTCTCTAGAGAATATATCTGAAGAATTTACTCAAAATGCAACACAGCAAGGTAAAAAGATGAAATATATGAATTATGGAGCATACATAAAAGATATTAAGGATAGAATTAGATAGGCAAATATGTCTCTAACAGGAATTCCCCAAGAGGAGAACAGAAAGATTATGGGGATGATGGGGTGATGGGGAATCAATATTTTAAGATATAATGGCTGACAATCTTTTCTGTATTCATTAAAGTCATAAATCTCAGTTTTAAGATGCACATCCAGGCAAGAAAAACAAAAATAAACCCAAACCCAGACACTTTGCAAAGAAATATCAAAATACTAAAGTTCAGTAGAAGATCTTAAAAAGCCATTAGCAAGTAATAATAGAGCACCTCAAGAAAATAACACTTAAACTGAGAGGAGATATTGAAACAGCAATGTTAGAGCCCAGAAGATAATGGAATAACATCTTCAGTGTGGAGAGATGATAGCTACCAGGTTGGAATTCAATATCCAACTAAGCCATCATTTAATCAAGACATTTTCAGGCAAAGATTTACAGAGTTTACTACAAACAGACCTTTGCTGAAAAGGAAACAAAAAAAAATGTTATCAGAGATCAAGGAAGGCTTTTCCTAATGATAAAGGGGCCAATTCATCAAGAAGACATGCATCCTAAATGCATATGTGTCAAATAGCAGAACTTTGAAATAGATGAGGCAAAACCCGACACAACTTTAAAAAGGAATGGACAAACCCGGTTATTATTCAAGATTTCAACATTCTTCACTCAATAATTAATAGATCAACTAGACAGAAAATCAGTAAGGATATAGAAGACTTAAATGCCATCAACAAACTTGATATAATTGACATTTATGAAAGATTTTAACCCAACAAGCTTGGAATAGACATTCTTTTCGAGCACGTGTGGAAGAGTTGACAACACAGATTATATGCGATGCCATAAAAAAGTCTCAATAAATTTAAATGGATTGAAATCGTACAGCATATGACCTCCAATCACAGGGGAATCAGTTTAGAAATCAGTAATGGAAAGGTAACTGAAAATTTTCCCAAATATTTGGCCATGAAACAACATATTTTTAAGAAACCCATGGGTCAAAGAAGATAGGACATTCAAAATAAATGAAAATAAAAATAAAATATCAAATTTGTGGGGTACTGCTAAAAGATTGCTTAGAAAGAAACCAATAGATAAAAATGCTTATTTTAGGCAGAAAAAAGGCTTAAATCAATTATCTAAGTTTCCACCATAAGAAGCTAGAAAAAGAAAAGTTAAATCCAAAGAAATGAAAAGAAAGGAGATGATAAAGATAAGAATAGAGCTCATTATCAATAAATAATTGGAAATGTGATGTTAAAAAAATACAACTTACAAATAGCAACAAACCAATGAAATATGTAGGGAAATATTTAACAAACTGTGCAAAACCTCTACATGAAAATGATAAAACATGGTTGTAAGAGATTAAAGAAGACATAAGTAAACAAAGAGAGATACAATGATTATGACTTGGAACATTCAATACTATTAAGATATAAATTCTCCCTGAACTGATCTATCAGGTCAGTGGCTCTCAATCAAAATTCCAGTAGACTTTTTTTTTAAAGATTTTATTTATTTATTTGAGAGAGAGAGAGAGAGAGAGAGAGAGTGTGTGTGTGTGTGTGTGTGTGTGCACTGGCAAGCATGAGTGGGGGAGGCAGGGCAGAGAGAGAGGGATAAGCAGAACCCTGCCCCTGCCCACAGAGCAAGGAGCCCAATGCAGAGCTTGATCCCAGGACCCCAAGATCATGATGTAAGCTGAAGTCAGACCCTTAACCGACAGAGCCACCCAGGTGCCCCTCCCAGTAGATGTCTTTTTTTTTTAAGATTTTATTTATTATTTGACAGAGACACAGCAAGAGAGGGAACACAAGCAGGGGGACTGGGAGAGGGAGAAGCAAGCTTCCCACCAAGTAGGGATCCTGATGCGGGGCTCGATCCCAGGACCCTGGGATCATGACCTGAGGCAAAGGCAGATGCTTAACGACTGAGCCACCCACTTGCCCCACTGCAATAGACTTCTTAATAGAAATTGATAAACAATTATAAAATGCATGTGGAAATGCAAAACAAACAAGAATATCCAAAACAATGTTGGAAAAGAATAAACTTGAAAGTCTTATGGGGCTTTTGATAAAGTTATGGTTATCAAAACAGCGTGATACGGGTGCAAGGACACATGTATAGATGAATAGAAGAAAAGAGGGGGTCCAGAAAGAGACTCACACAAATATGGTCCAAAGAAAGGTGACAAAATAATGCTAGAACAACTAGGTATCCATATAAAAAACGGACCTCAGTGCTTACCACATAAATAAAAATTAACTGAATGATGGATCTAAATGTGAAAGTTAAGCCATAAAACTTATAGAGACCAGAGGAGAACATTTGTGTACCTTGGGGCAGAAAGCATATCCTAGCAAACAAAAAGCACTAGCCAAAAATAGCAAACATTGATAGATTGAACTCCACAAAAATTAAAGACTGCTATTTGAAACACACATTTAAAAAAATTTAACAAGCAAGAAAAAAAAAATCAACCCACAGACCAGAGGAAAATATTCACAGTTGATATATCTGACAAAAATCTTGTGTCCAGAACACAGAAAGAACTCTTACAACTCAGGTAACCTGTGTGGCTCAGTCGGTTTTGTCTGCCATCGGTTCAGGTCATGATCCCAGGGTCCTGGGGGGATTAAGCCCTGCATTGGGCTCCCTGCTCAGTGGGGAACCTGCTTCTCCCTCTCCCTCTGCCACTCCCCCAGCCTGTTCTCTCTATCTCTCTGTCAAATGAATAAATAAAATATTTTTAAAAAAAGAACTCTCACAATTTGATTAGAAGAGAAACAAGCCACACTGGAAAATGGGCAAAATATTTGACCAGAGCAGGAATTGTACTCCTAGACATTTATATAAGAGAAAATGTGCACCCATACAGTGCCTTATACGTGAATGTACATGGTGGCTCTATTCATAATAGTCAAAGAGTGAGAACAACTCAAATGTCCATTGATAGGGGAATGAAATAAACAAATTGTGATCTACCCAGGCCATGGACTACTCCTCAACAATGAAAAGGATGAATTACTGATGCATCCAGCAACATACATGAATCTCAGAGTTCTTAGGCTGAGCAAAAATAGCCAGACACAAGCCAGAGAGTACAGTTCTGCATGCTTCCATTCATATAAAATTCTATCACTGTCATAGCTGATCTATACTGACAGAAAACAGATCAACGGTTGCCTGGAATGGAGGGTAAGAGGGGGAATTAATTACAAAAAGGTAGGAGGGAAATTTTAAGGGGGATGGAAATATTCTATAACATAATTGTACTGGTGATTACTGGTTATATGAGTATAATCAGTAACAGCTGTCAAAACTCATCAAACTGTACACTTGAAAATTGATTTTAAAGAAAACCCCAAAGCATTTGTGGTGAGTCTCTCACTTGCCGACTTGTCTAAGCTGACCTGGATTTCCCGGTATTCCCCTTTATGTATGGCCTAGGGGAGACGTCCTTCGGTGACATTTGGAGGGTGGGATTGACACAGCAGCCATTTTGTAATTCATACATTTTGTCATTTGTTTTCATCCTCAGTCTCTAGCTTGTACTTGTGGGTTACTACTTTTTCTTGCCCTCCCCTACTTATATCCATCTTCCCTTGCTGACTGCTTGCCCTATGTAGGTGCGTTTTCAGCAGGAGAAGTGAAGACAACAACCTTATGAAGACTGTTTACCGACTACTATACTGGCATTAAGGTCAGATTCCTGTACCACATCTCTATGTGCATGTATGTTCATTGCTGGTGGTTCTGCTTCTCTACTTGCACCTTGACTGATAAAGTCCCTTGAGGAAGGAAATGTCTTCAGCCACCATTACATTGTTATTATGTATGATGTATCCCAAAGGAAAAATAATATGTAATTTCACTATAAATCTATATTACACAAAAAGGCAAATAAATGAGGTATCCAAAAGCTGGTTACTACTAGCATCATTACTTATTTAATTTTTACTTTATCTCTCTCCCACACACACAAAATACATGAATTGGTTAACAAAAAGAGACAAGTGTAATATTGGCGGAAAAAAGGAAATACCACAACTGTGCCAATAATAAGGATCCCTACAGTTACAGGCATGGGTGAGGGGGCTCAGAGCTCCCTGATAATGAAGACACAAAGGGAGAGAAAACAAAACTATCTGACTAAATATTTTAACTTACTCACATTGGAATAATGAAGAAATATTCAAAACTCTTGTTTCCTCAACTGGTCACATGGTCACAGCTGGTGTTCATAACTACCTACTTCCACTACCTAGTCCTCACTCCCTTTGCCCTCAGCAATCACCTCAGCTGATCGTGATTCTCTAGCGGGTGGGATTTTTCTGACTCCTGGGCAAGGTGTGTGTGTTGAGCTCTTACAGAGCTCCAGCCACCAAGATCAGAGGTAGGAAGAACTGACACAGGTTTCAGTCTGTCCTTGTGGGCTCCAGCTCATGCCTGTGGGTGCAGTCTTGTCCTTGATCTTTCTCCACTTTACATGCATCTTCCCTTCCCCACTGTCTGCCCCTGAACTTCAAGTTCCAGCATCAGTTGGGAGGACAGCATCCTTTTAGCTTCTGCAATTGTGTAAGGGCAATCCCTGTCACACATCGATATCTCCCAGTGTTCTGCTCCTCTGATCAAACACTGTTACGTGAAACATAATAAACATTCCCTTTAAATCTAAGAATGAGGAAAAGATCCCCATCATCACTACTTTATTGTGTATCAGTGATTCTTGCCAGTGACGTAGGAAAAGAAAAACAATTAAAATGTCAGAAACAAAACTATTGTCACTTGCAGATGTCATGATTATCTTCATAGACTTGGCAAACAATTAGAACTAATGAGATGGCATGACAGCATCGTTCGATGTAAGTTCAAATATAAAACCAACTGCTTTCTTCTACAATGGCATAAAAATTATAAGATATAATTTTTTTAAAAGAACATTCAAAATAGCAATAGAAGCTAAAGTCCTTTGAAATTAATATAACAAAAAATGCACAGGACTTCCATAAAAATTACAAAATCTTAATGAAAGACATAGAAGATGACAATAAATGGGAAGATACACCGTATTTGTTGAGAATTCTAAACATCCTAAAGACAAAATATTCTCAAACTGATCTATAAATCCAATGTAATTTTTATCTGAATCTCAACAGAATCTATCTTGGCACTTAACAACCTAAAAATTCCTAAGAAAGGTAGAGGACTAAGAGGAGCTAAGGCAATCTTAAAGAGAAGAAGGGAAAAATTATCTTTCAGATATGCAAATTCATTATGAAAATACAATAATTAAAAGTACTGTTATTGAGGCAAAACTAGATTTGTTGGCCATGGGACTAGAATGAAGAATGCAGAAACAAGCTCACATATGGTTTCAAATTTAGTATTTTAGTACAAAAGACATCATAAATAAGTCTGGAAAGAGTGAACTTTTCATTAAATGGTTTTGGAACAATTTGTTAAATATGAAGGTGAATAAAAACATTATAATCATACCTCACTCCATACAGAAGAAATAATTCCAGTTGACTGAAGACCAAAATGTGAAAAGTAAAGCTTTGAAGTGATGTATTAGATCATATAAAAATTTTAAAACTTCTATATTAGAAAGAGAAATGACAAACCACGGTTGTTTTTTTTTAAGTTTTTTACCTTTTAAATATACATACTGAAATGTTTATGGATGAAATAATATGATATCTGGGACTTGTTTTAAAATAACCCAGGAAGCAAGAAAAGAAATTGGTGGGGAGTGGGGGAAAGGCTAGGGCTTTTCCAGACTGGCCAGGAGTTGATGATCCTTAAATCTCGGTGATGCATACATAGGGGTTTATTACACTATCTTCTCTAGTTTGCCATATATTTGAATCTTTCCATTTAAAAAGTTTTAAAAAGAGAGAGGGAAAGAGAGATGATACTTAAAAACAAAATCAAGATGTAGACTGGGAGGACAATTTTATCACACATAAAGATCTCAACGTATACAGAACACCACTGTATCAATAAGAAAATGACAATTCCTTAAAAAAAATAGCCAAAAGTTTTGAATAGGCAATTTACAGAGGAAGAGATGTAAATGGGTAATAAATATGTGACATATGTTCAAAGATCAACTTCTCTACTAATCAGGAAAATATAAATTAAATACCATTTTACAAGGAAATATTTTATACACAGCAGATTAGCAAAAAGTTTTTTGAATTTAATTTTATTTTTTTAGTGTTCCAAGATTCATTGTTTAAGATTGGCAAAAATTTTAAAGGTATGATGTCTGAGAACACGAAGTGACCTTGAGACTCTGAAGCTACAAGAGCCTTCGGAAAAGCAATTTGGTGGGACACCTGGGTGGCTCAGTTGGTTAAGCATCTGCCTTTGGCTCTTAGGCCATGATCCCAGAGTCCTGCGATTGAGTCTCACATTGGGCTCCTTGCTTTCCAGGGAGCCTATTTCTCCCTCTGCCTGCCACTGTGACCAAGGAAATACATACATGTATTGATTCTAACACTCTGATTGTAGGAAAAAAATGGAAATTAAATTTACTTGCATCAATTTAGGAATGAATGACTAAATAGACAACAATAGTAATTTTTCAGCAGACTCATATATGTATGAGAATGATGAACACCAATTTTAGGACCCTGGATTTTTTTTTAGGAGGAGAAAGAAAGTAGGAGGAAAGTATGAAGTCTTAACTAAAACAGAATTATTTCATTTCATGAGAATACAGTCACGAAGGCCAATACTACTATCTGTTGTTTTGTGGTAAAAGGTATATAATTGTTCATTATTCTGTCTTTGGTGTGCTTTTAATGTTCTTTAATAAAATATTTTAAAACCAAGAAATCTTTATTCTTTTTGATTTATACCATGCCAAGTGACAAGGGCAAACTTTTTGTCTTATTTCCCACTAAAATAATTATTTTGGCATAGCTTAAATAGGGCTAAAATCACACATTGGCTAGAACCCTTAAACACTGTTAAATATTCCTTTAAAAAAAAACTCATTTAGGAAAATAAAGCAATGGGCATTATTTTACTTTCTCTTCACCTAAATGTTTTCCCTGGCATTTACAAGAGCCTGGTGTCTCATGAAAGTATGATTATAAAACCCTTGCAGAGTTTCAGGCCTTGATTTGGTATCTAGTTCAACATGCAAATGGGTTGAGTTTCCCACCAAACAGACCACAGACAAAAATATAGATGGGAAAACATTTCAGATAGAGTGTAGGGTGACCCAGGTGTGGAGCTTTCTACTTTCCTAGGGAAAATCCATTTTTGCATTGCTGTGGCAAGCAGTCCTAACATGGGGCTATTATTTTATTTTGTTATTTTGTTTTATTTATTTTTAAAAGATTTTATTTACTTGTCAGAGAGAGAGAGAGAGCACATGCAGAGTGAATTGCAGGCAGAGGGGGAAGCAGGCTCCCTGCAGAGCAAGGACCCCAATGCGGGACTCAATCCAAGGACTCCAGGATCATGACCTGAGCTGAAGGCAGCTGCTTAATGGACTGAGCCACCCAGGCGCCCTGATAGTGCTGTTATTTTAATATGAATTTTGAGCACTGTCTTGTTTTTACATTAATTTAAGAAGCAATTCATTCAAAAGGCTCACACCCACTTGAAGAAAATACCCATGGAAATTCCTGGAGCCCCCATCTGGGGTCTTAAGAGTCCTTGGGGTATGGAGGTCTATTACCTCTTCCCCATCCTCCCTGGCTAATAAGAGAGCTTTTCCCCTCCACCCACGTGCATAAACACATACGACCTAAGCAAACTTTGGCTTTGTGATATCAGAATCAAAGAACAAATGGCTAGGTACAGAGTCCTGGAGTCCCAGGATTATGTCTCTGTTTGCATTAGCAAGAGTTTCCCCCAAGAGTCAAATCCCATGACAGGCTTAGTCGGGTGGTTGCAATACATGAACTACACACAGGATTGGCAAGATAAGAAATATATCATGGCCTTTTCCTTCTTCTTCAGAATTCAAGCTCTAACTTAGACAGGGAGAAGACAGATATGACTCGAGCTCTGAATTATTCTTTTTTATTTATATGCTTCAGCAGCTTGTGGTTGCCTTATCTCCTGGAGGTTGAAACTAATGAGAGGCTAAATAATTTCATGTCAGTAAAGAAAATGGAAATTGGATATGTTTGAAACAGTCATTACATAATATATGGTGGTTTTTATTGCTTTTAACTTTTGTTGGGTAGACTATCTTGTTAATTTAATAAAAAGATTTATGAAGGTGAATGAATAATGTTTGCAAGTTTCTTTAAACTTCTTGGATGAAAGGTGCTATATAAAACCGAAGTACCCTGTGTTATATTATTATTTTATTTTATAAGCTCTGCAACACAAAAAAGCTGCAAATAAAATCTCTCAATGGTTTCAGGAGGATAAACATTATCTTTCTAGTTCTGGGATAGATCTTCAGGCTTTTGTGACATGGCAACTCCTATTTTTTGTTGCTGTTAAGGTTTTTTATGCTCAGAGACAGATATTGACAGGTGAGGGTTTTGTTGGAGTTGTGTGGAGTGTGTGTGTGTGTGTGTGTGTGTGTGTGTGTGTGTGTGTACTCAGATGGGAAATGGGTCGCACATAGGGTGAGTCAGACATTTGATTAAATGTCACTTTATGGTCAATATTTATTTCTGGCTGCTAGTGTGCATTGCCATTTGGAAATTGGCATATAGTTAAGAAAAATAAGCAATTTTGGGGATGCTTATTTTCAGGGTCCAGAAGCTGAAAAATGTGTGCCTTGTCATCTTGTGACATCACTGAAATTTATATGTCCTATTTCAGAATGAATTGGCTCAACAAAGCTAAATGGAGTGCATTTATGAAATTCTCACATCATAATCCCAAGTTGCGGTTGGCGAATTCGAAAGTTTAATACAAGTTTAATACCCTGCCAGCATGCAGGAGGTAAAGAAGGGAGGCAAAGCGTTTTTGCATCAAAGGTTAAATAACTATGACAGACAATGGTGTATGGCAGAAGGTGCCAAATGAGTAATACCCGAAGTAAATGCTGTGTGTTCAGAGGTAGAAGTGGAGAAGCTGCCAAAGAACCCAGGATAAATGGGACAGCAGTCATCAGACAATGGGACAGTGGAGCTGAGAGACTGGCTGGAACGGTGTTTTTGGGGAGGGAATGGGGAGGAGGTGAAGTTGGACACTTAGCTTGATAATACATCACATTAAAATAATATCATAAATAGTTGTCTATTTTCTCCCTCAATTATAATTATCCTCAATTATTTATTTCCATTAACCTCTCTCCCTCTTCAGTTTTTGTCCTTAATTTAAGTCTCTAAATATGAATATGCATGATGCCCAGGAGGGGGACAAAAATCACAAAGAAACAGGTGGCGACAGGCAATGTTGGTTGATAATGATAATGTTTAAAATATTTTATTTTATTTGACATTGCATTTCTTCCTGACTCTTCGTCATCCAGCAGGCTCACGACATTGTCAGCAGCCCTGAAACCCTTTATGCACTCGTTGTATCTCTTTCTAATTCTTTCCATCTTAATAGCCTGGCTTTGCTGTCAGTCGTCTTAAGAGTCTGATTTAAAACAAAATCAAACGGATATAGAGAAATCAAAACCCTTGTGCGCATTGGTGGTGAGAATGTAAATGGTGCAGCCACTGTGTGAGACAGTCTGTTGGTTCCCCGAAACGTGAAACACAGTTATCCCATAATCCAGCAATTCCACTCCTCGGTATATCCCCAAGAGAATTGAAAACTGGCATTCAAGCAGACACATGGACACAAGTGTTCAAAGTGGCATGATTTATAACAGCCAAAAATTGGAAACAACCCAAATGTCCATCAATCGGAGAACGGATGAACACATTTTGGTCTATCCATACTACAGAATGTAATTGAGTCATAAAAAGGAATGAAGGAATGACATATGCTAGAACATAAATGAACCTTGAAAACATTGTTCTGAGGGAAAGAAGCCAGTCACAAAGACCACATATTGTATGATCCCACTTATATGAAGTGTCCAGAAATGATAAATCTACCAAGACAGAAAGCAGATTAGTGGTTGCCTAGGGCGGGCGGTGGGCGGGGGGGGGTAGGGAGATTTGGGAAAAATGGAGGTGACTGCTAAAAGATTGCTCTGGGGTAAAGAAAATATTATAAAATTAAATTGTGGTCATAGTTACAGCTGTGAATATACTAAAAACCATTGGCTTGTACACTTTAAAGAGCTGAGTTGTATGTTATGTGATCTCAATAAAGCCATTTTGGAAACTGACCATAGTAACATTTTAAAAAATCTTTTCTTGCTTTGTATTTTGGCTATTCCTCTTCATAATCTTGTTCTCCCACTGGTTGCCATGCAATGGCTGTTGTTGTATGCACATAAGTTCCTCTATAATCTCCCTGGATCACATCTTCCCATTTTAAACACTTTTGGAACTTTTTTGGGTAACCTATCCCAAGGTTTGACTTTCTTTCTTTCTTTTTCTTTTTAAGATTTATTTATTTTTTACAGAGAGAGTGTGCACATGTGCGAGCCGAGGGAGGGGCGGGGGAAAGGGAGAGAGAATCCCAAGGAGACTCCAGCCTGAGCACAGAGCCCGATGTGGGGTTCCATCTCACACCCCGAGATCATGACCCGGGCTGAAATTAAGAGCCCGATGCACAACCAACTGAGCCACCCAGTGCCTCAAGGTTTGACTCTGTTTCTGCATCAAGTCATTAAAACGAAACAACTGTGGTTTTATCAATTCCTCTTCATGCTTGGAAATTAACATTGGTTTCTTACCAAATGTGGTATCAGGGAAATGACATCATTTTTACAGCAGAAAACCCAATGTTTCTGATACAAGCTGAGAGTTTATTCTTTACGTGAGAAAAAAAGAAACCATAAAATTACATGTGTGTGTTTTTTAAGCAAACTGACTAGAATGTATACTTCTGAAGAGTTTGAGCATCTTCCAGATAGTCAATTTATGAGGCTTTGCATCAATGCCAATACTGATGAAATCATTGCTTAAATGCTTCTGAAATTCTTTTTTTTCAGAATTCTAATTAATTTGCTTCTGAAATTCTTATTTTGCTAGATTTGCCTCCAAAAGCATGAAATGTGATTTTTTTCCCACTACTCTGAATGGCAATACATGTTTGTCCTTTAATGGTGATTTGATTTTTAGAAACAGTCAAAAGCAATCCATGTTCGATAAGTAGGTCAAAAGACCAATCTGGAAAATATCTTTTAATGTCAAAAATGAAACCTGACTCTAGGATAGTGAGACTTTTCTTTCCTGGGTAATTCAAACTCAATCTGAGGGCACTTCAAAAATATGCGTTTCAAAAAATAATTTGAGTAGTGACAGTATTATTGGAATGAGCCTCTGGCTTCTCCCCAAACACAATGCCAGGGACTTTACAGAGATTATGCCAATAAGTCCTTCCAATAGTTCTGCAGAGTAAAAATCATTCCCATTTTGCTGATAAGGAGACAGGGTCAGAGACGCTGAACCACACACCCAAGGATACCCATCTGTCCTGAAGAACCGGTTCTCAAATTTCCCACCTTCTGACTCTCCATGGGCCTGAGTAATAAATGCTCTCATCTTAGTTGTTTTTTGTTTTTTTAAGATTTTATCTACTTATTTGAGAAAGAGAGAGCGGGGGGAGAGCACATGCACACATTGTGGATGTGCAAGTGGGGGGAGGGACAGAAGGAGCCGGAGAGAGAATCTCAAGCCCACTTCGTGCTGAGCCGAGCTCGATCAGGACCTGAGCCCAAATCAAGAGTCGTAAGCTTAACTGACTGAGCCACCAGGGCGCCTCTCATCTTAGTTTTAAAAGCTAGTTGCTTTGCTTTATTCTTGGAGTGGTTTGCAATTTTTATTTCTTAATCCTACCTGCTGTGTGCATGTTCAAGCTTAAATTAGGCCAAGTCTTCTTCAAAGATCTGGGGCTTTCCCACCCTATCTTATCTCCTCACTTCAGATATTGAACTATATATTAAGCTTAGGCAGGTAAAATTTGAATGCAGTGCCTTTTTCTTGCAATAACACCAAGAATTTGTCATTTATCCTGTGTCAAAATTATCACAGATTCAGAATCGGTGGAGTCCAAATTAATGAAGGTTTGCCATGTTCCCTCTCTGAGCCCCTTGGAAGGCTCCCAGGCATGCATCATCCAATGTTGTGCTTCTTAGCTTATGAAATCAGAAAACGTAGCCTAATGGAGCAAGACCAAATAAAGGTGTTAGGAGGATAATGTTAAAATCTGTAATGACATTAAAGCCAGGACTATAACCAGGGGAACTGTCCATCCATGGAATGAGTATATTAGTGTAAATGAATTAAGAGTTTGAAACTAATGAGGTCTATTAATCGAGTTTATTCCTGTAATCTGGTAAAATTCAAATAGCGGGGTGCCTGGATGGCTCAGTCCGTTAAGCGCCTGCCTTTGGCTAAGGTCATGATCTCAGGGTCCTGGGATAGAGCCCTAAGTTGGGGGGGGTCCCTGCTTCTCCCTCTGCCTCTGCCCCTCCCCCACTTGTGTGCATTCTCTCTCTCCCAAATAAATAAATAAAATCCGCCCCCCAAAATTCAAATAGCACCTTTTTTTTTTTTTATTGGCCCATCGGCTGCCTGACTGGACAACACTAGGACATTTAGAAAGCCAGTTTGGCTTAAAAATAGGCTTAATACTCAAAATCTTTTTAGCAGGGCCACACTGAGGGTAGCTTAATGACCACTTGCTTTAGAGCTGTGGGTTCCTGGAATGAGTAAAAATAATAATAATAGCTAAGACTTACATTCCCAAGTACTGTTCTAAGTTGATTCAACTTTCATAACTATGCATAGGTGCCACTATCACTATCTTCATGATACCAGTGAGGAGATCAGAGCACAGCTTCGAGAAGTGATTTGTCCAGGGTCACACAGCTAGTAAGCAGAGCAACGTGAATTTAAATATGTCCTAAAGTGTTACGTAGCCTCTCTTCCTGGTGGAAAGCAGCGTGATAGATAGGACAGGGGTGGGGAGCTAAATCTTTAGCTAAAGAAGATCTCTTTTCCATAGGCCAGAAAGATCTTTGCCCAGCAGTGCATTCGTGAGTTTATCTTGGGGCAGGGGTGGGAGGTTGGTGGGGCATAGTGGGGAAGTGTAGCTCTTCAAACTCAGAGGATTGGAAGAGTTTGGCCAAAGGGATATTAGCAAAAGTGATACAAGCTGGGGTTGAAATGTGCTTGCACAGCTGGGTTGCTTTCCTTTTGCTGGTCATGGCCATGAGAGTTACACACTCTGCGGAGCCAGCTGGTCCAAGGAGGATGAGATAATGTGGAGCAGACTTTTGACACAACCCCAGCTCAGCCCAGCCTACAGCAGCCAGCTCCCAGCCGGATGTGTGACTGAAAATGAAAGATCATTGCTTGAAGCCCCTGGAATTTGAGGTGGTTTATTTTACAGTAAGACTGTGGCCTTAACTGATGGATTAGCCATTTCTTTTTTTTTTAATTTTAGATAAAAGTTCCTCTTGCCCATGAACAAACCTGTGTTCTCCTATGTTTAATTACAGCAACTACAACCACCTTTCCTTCTACCATCAACTTTCTCCTTTAATTCAGCTTTATACCACCACACTCATCTTGTTTTCATTCTTAGCCCTTCCCCTCTCCCCCCACACCCTGATCACAACCACCTCCGTGATTGGATTTGTGGCACTGTGATCCTGGCAATAACGCAGCTGATCACTGCCCCTCTCTATTGTTATGCACACTGCAATATTTTTGGGTAAAATAATCCAAACAAATATGTCCTGAAGGAAAATACAGAGGCTAGTTTGCAAGCCAACTGCTCACTGATTTTCTTTGTCTATTTTATGAAGTGCTTCTAAGGGACCGGGCATGGCTTCTAAATTGTCTTTTTTTCTTTTAATTTTTTACTTTTTTAAAGATTTTATTTATTTGACAGAGAGAAAGACAGCTAGAGAGAGAACACAGCAGGGGGAGTGAGAGAGGGAGAAGCAGGCTCTCCGCTGAGCAGGGAGCCTGATGCAGGGCTCCATCCCAGGATTCTGAGATCATGACCTGAGCTAAAGGCAGACACTTAATGACTGAGCCACCCAGGCACCTCCTCAAATAATCTTTTAATCAATTGCCGCCTGTGCCTTTTCAGTAAATGCGTTCATCGCAGTCATTCACGTTTTAGTGGAAACTTAAGTCACTCTTCCAAAAGTATTTTTATTCAATTTATATTGAAAGATTTTCAAACACACTCAGAAAAGTGCAAGAACAGTACGATGAAGTCCCAAATACCCTTCATGCACATTCAGCAATTAACATTTGCCACATTTGTTTTAATAGTGCTTCTCTGTTTCTTTTTCTCTAAGTTTCACTGAATCATTTAAGAATAAGTTGCAGACATCGTGACCCTTTAACCCTAAATTCTTCAGTATGCACTTCCTAAGAGCAAGGATATTCCCTTATAGGATCACAGTGAAATTATTCAAATCAGAAAATTTCACGTTAATGGAATGTTATAATCTGTTATACAATCTGTATTCAAATTTTGCCAATTGTCCCAGCAATATCCTTTATGGTCTTTCTCTTCTTCTTTGGAGTCCCTGAATGCAATTCAGGATCACAGATTGCAATTAACTGTCACATATCTCTAATCTCTCTCTCTTTCTCTCTCTCTCTCTCAGTTTTATTTATTTACATCATCTCCACACTCAAAGTGAAGCTCAAACTCATAACTCCAAGATCAAGAGTTACACCCTCCTCCAACTGAGCCAGCCAGATGTCCCTAATCTCTGTTCATCTAGAACAGATTCCTAGCCTTTTCTCAGCTTTCATAAAACAGTATTTTGGATATAGTATAGGCTAGTTATTGCCTAGAGCGTCTTTCAATTTAGTCCTTATATGAGGTTTCCTCATGATCAAATTTGGATTTTTAGTAAGAATACTACAGAAATGGCATTTATGTTTTAAATTCTATTTCTAATTATGATGAAGAAGATATGTAATGCAATTTGAAGACTATCAGAGAGGAAGAAGTTAACTATTCTACCTATATTTGAAGTTAATATTATTTCTTTGTGGTATATTCATTGTGATCTAAAAGAATAGCATAATTAAACTACTGTTTGTTGTAATTACTGTTATGCAGTAATTAGGGAAAGATTTTGGCTCAATATAAAAAACTTTCTAAATTTTAGAGCCATAGAAAGATGCCTTCAATTTTATGAACTCCCTGGTTGTGAACAGCTGTGCTGGGAAAGACAAGGAGGTCTTTTAGGTATGAGATCAGGATGGGACCAGATGACCACTAAGGTGCTTTCTGACTCTAATATGTGTTCCAAGAAGCTGATATCTGCATTGGATCCAGCTTTCCAATTGCAAGGATATCAGTCTTTGAATCAACTGGAAATTGTTTAGTGTATCAAGTCTACATATATGAGAAGATGCTCGGTTTCACCCACAATACCTACAATAGCCAAATTATGGAAATAGCCCAAGTGACCATGGACTGATGAATGGTAAAAAAGATGTGGTATGTGCATATATATACTGGAATGTCACTCAGCCATAAAAAAGAATGAAATCTTGCTACTTGCAACAATGTGGATGGAGCTAGAGAGTATTCTGCTAAGCAAAATAAAGCTATCAGAGAAAGAAAAATACCATGTGATTTCCCCCATATGTGATACTTAAGAAACAAACAAGCAAAGGGGGATAAAACGGAGAACGAGAGAGAGGCAAACCAAGAAACAGACTCTTAACTATAGAGAACAAATGGGTGGTTATCAGCGGGCAGGTAGGGGGTGATGGGTGAAACAGGGGATGGGGATCACTTGTGATGAGCACCAGGTGTTCTACGGAAGTGCTGAATCGCTATATTATATACCCAAAACTAATATTACACTGCATCTTAACCAACTGGAATTTAAATAAAAACTTTAAAAAACTATAAATGTATTTGTCCCTCAGTGAGCAATTAAATTTTGGGGAATTTATTCTACAGGTATCCTAGCATACTTAGAAAATGATGTAAATGCAAGGAATACTCAATACGGCACCACTTGTAACTGCAAAAGATTGCAAACAAAGCATTGCAAAGCAATAGCAAATTGGTTAAATAAATGCTTACATATCTGTCCAATGGAATACCATGCATATGTCATAAAAAGGGTGGTAGGGGGAAACCCTCCATGTAGTGATGTAGAAAGAGCTCTAAAATATGGTAAATGAAAAAAAATGTAACATTTTTTAATAGGCAGAATAGTTTTTGTACTACCTTGTCTTTAGTACAAAAGAAGGGAGACTATAAGGTTTCTGTGTGCATACTTGCTTATATATCTACATATAAGGGCAGATATCTTGGCAGATGTTGGGGGGTGGCAAGGATCAGCAAGAGACTTTTATTATATATCTTTTTGTACTTCCAGGTTTTTTAATCACAGAAATACCTTACCTATTCAAAACCTGAATTTAAAAATAAATGAACAGGGGCACCTAGGTGATTCAGTCATTAAGCATGTGCCTTCGGTTCAGGTCATGATCCCAGGGTCCTGGGATGGAGCCCTGCTTTGGGCTTCCTGCTTGGCGGGGAGCCTGCTTCTCCCTCTCTCACTCTCCCTGCTTGTGTTCTCTCTCTAGCTGTGTGTCTCTCTCTGCTAATAAATAAATAAAATCTTAAAAAATAATAAATAAAATAAAGTAAAATAAACCAGGTGACTGGAAAAAACACTGAAAATATAGTAAAATTAAATTTAAAAAAATAAATGAACAGAATGAACAGAAAATGGTGAAACAGACAAAAACAAATAGAGCTATGTTTCCCTCCCTGTCCACTCAGAGTTTCGAACTCCAAAGGCGACTTTGTAGCACTTAAGACTTTTCCTCCCTTAAATGTAAGAATATAAACCTCAGGTATGGAAAGGCATTTTCAGAAATGAGTGAGTGATAGCTATCAGGGAAATTAAAATCAAAACCACACTGAGATACTACTACCTTACACCAGTCAGAATAGCCAAAATTAACAAGACAGGAAACAACAAGTGTTGGAGAGGCTGCGGAGAAAGGGGAACCCTCTTACACTGTTGGTGGGAATGCAAGTTGGTGAGCCGCTTTGGAAAACAGTGTGGAGATTCCTTAAAAACTTAAAAATAGAGCTACCCCTATGACCCAGCACTTGCACTACTGGGTATTTACCCCAAAGATACAGATGCGGTGAAAAGAAGGGCCGTATGGACCTCAGTGTTCATTGCAGCAGTGGCCACAATCACCAAACTGTGGAAAGAGCCAAGGTGCCCTTCAACAGATGAATGGATAAAGAAGATGTGGTCCATATATACAATGGAATACTACGCCTCCATCAGAAAGGATGAATATCCAACTTTTGTAGCAACATGGACTGGATTGGAGGAGATTATGCTGAGTGAAATAAGCCAAGTAGAGAAAGTCAAGCATCATAAGGTTTCACTTACTTGTGGAGCATAAGGAGTAATATGGAGGACAGTAGGAGAGGAAAGGAAGTGGGAAGTAGGGTAAATTGGGGAGGGAGAGGAAACATAAGAGACTTTGGACTCAGAAACAAACTGAGGGTCTTGGAGGGGAGGGGTTGGGGGATTGGGTGAACCTGGTGGTGGGTACTGAGGGCACCTATTGCATGGAGCACTGGGTGTGGGGCATAAACAATGAATCTTAGAACACTGAAAAAAAATTTAAAAAATAAAAAGAAATGAATGAGTGAGATAAGGAAAGAGAGAGAATGAGAGGGAGAGAATGACTAAATTTGTTTTCTTCCAGAAAAACCAAATCCCCATGCATTTGCATAAATTGGTAAAGCCGATCTGTTGGAGCTCTGCGTAAACCCCTTCAGATCCCCAATAACATTTTCTGTGATCTCCCCCTCCCTCAACTTCCATGCTCTCTGCTTATAATGGCCTGCACCTGTGACACTCTTTGG
>PITA01017629.1:0-42759 GCA_004023965.1 Spilogale gracilis | reverse complement strand
AAAAAGGAATGTATGATAGGCTACTAAAAGATGTGCTGCTTATTTTTATTCTAGTAGTATCAGGCATAGAAAGCAGATACAGGAGAGGGGCAGCCTGCTAACCTAAACTGAGTGAGGAAAAGTGAGGATTCTTTTCTTCATCCATTTTAAGCACTATTTTCTGGTGCAGCTGACCAGGAGAATAGAAAATTATGAATAACATTCTTCAAAGTCTATAAAACATTAAATGCTATACAACATATCTAAAACATCTAGTATTTCAAGGTGTAATAATTGAGTTATTATTTAAATGAATCACTTTTTAAGATGTCATTCCCAACAGGAAAGCAATTGCAAAACTTCCTTTTTTTTTTTAAGATTTTTATTTATTTATTTGACAGAGAGAGAGAGATCACAAGTAGGCAGAGAGGCAGGCAGAGGAAGAGGGGGAAGCAGGCTCCCTGCTGAGCTCCATGTGGGACTCGATCCCAGGACCCTGAGATCATGACCTGAGCCGAAGGCAGAGGCTTAACCCTCTGCGCCACCAGGCGTACCAAAACTTCCATTTTTAAAAAATTTTAATTAATTAAAGAATACCGGGTTGCTTACATATCGGTGATATTGGTACTAATCTGAGGGAACAAAGCATCAGTTGCAAAGAGATGTAATTAGCTTAGTCTTTCAGCATATATTCATTGTAATTTTTAAAAACGTTAAGGGGAAAAAAAAGGTTTACAAGTCTGAAAGTAGTAGAATCAACTTAATTTTTCATATTAGTGATGAGTTGTCCTAACAAGAGAATCGAGTGGAGGATATTATAGAACAGGCATTCTTAGCAATAGAAATTAGATATAACATGAGTAGCTAAACCACTGTTTGTATATTATGATGACAAGGAGAAAAGCAGCTAGTATTCACTGAGAATTTCTCTGATGAAAAATCTTATGAACCCCAGTTATGGCATATCTCATTTAACCATCATTCACTAACTTTTGTCCCCATTTTCATATTTTAAAAAAATGATACTAAAAAAGATTGACTTAGTAGAAAGCACAGCTATTAAGTGACATAGCTGGAGTCTGAACTCTGTCAGATGTCAAAACCAGTACTCTGATCACTGACATATGAACCCTCAATTTTCCCTTGGATTATCTAGAGAGCCTTGGACCATTAACCTATTCATTGCAAGTTCTTAGCCAATTTGTTCTGATCTTGACATAACACAGATAAGGCAGTTAAGAGTTTAAAGCCAAGGAATGAACAAATGATTCATGGAGTCTTAGAAAACACAGCAGAACTTCTAGAACAAATTTTGTCAAAATTTGTCATTTTCTTTTAAAAAACTGTAGACTGACAAAGCAGGAGTCAGAATTCTAAGCTAATATAACAAAGCTCCTGTCATAATAAACTTATGAACAAGATGCTGAAAGGGGAGCTAGATGATAGAACAGATAGGTCATATTTGTGCTGGGCATTTTTATTAATAGTTATATTGACAAATGAAGGTTATAGATATGGTTATGGAAATGATAGATTAAAAGTGAGGTTTTAAATATGTAAAACATTCAAAATTTTCTATTTAAGATTTTTTTTAAGTTTTTATTTATTTATTTGGGAGAGATAGAGAAGAGAGAGAACAAGCAGGGGGAGGGCAGAGGGGGAGAGAGAGAAGCAGACTCCTCACTGAGCAGGGAGCCCCGTGTGGGCCTCAATCCCAGGATCCTGAGATCATAACCTGAGCCAAAGGCTGACGCTTAACCAGCCACTCAGGAGCCCCTATTTAAAATATTCAGAAAATAGGGGCACCTGGGTGGTTCAGTTGGTTGAGCGACTGCCTTCGGCTCAGGTCATGATCCCAGAAACCCGGGATCGAGTCCCACATCAGGCTTCCTGCTCGGCAGGAGGCCTGCTTCTCTCTCTCTCACTCCCCTGCTTGTGTTCCCTCTCTGGCTGTGTTTCTCTCTGTCAAATAAATAAATAAATAAAAATCTTATAAAAAAATAAAAAAAAATTTAAAATAGAAAATATTTTGAAAGAATAATATATTAGGGATTTTTAAATTTACAGAATAGATTAAAAGGTTTAATTGCAAGACTACATTCTCTGAATAAGTGAGAAATTTGATTGAGAATTGTCCACAGACTGGTGCAGACATTTTGAAAAGAAGGAATATGAGCTCTCCATAGATCATCTCTTGCACAGTGGTGATTTATTTGTGGTTTGAACATTTAGTAGACAAACAATTTCCCAAATACTAGATAATATTTATATGGGGATATTCTTCCTCTACAGAAAGTCTTCAAAAGTATTTGAGTTCCTGATGAATTTAATTGGTGATCAAATAAAACACAAGAGAACGTGGATTAAACCAAATGGGGAGAGTTTATTCAAAGTTTGCATTTTATAATAGAAGATGGCTTAAAAATAGTGATCATGGCATTTCAAAATGATCTGTCTTCATTTTTAATTTCTTGATATTGAATAGCATATAGAAAAGTAAATGTCAGTGGTCTCTATAGGAGTTTAAACTTGGTGAAGTAATAATCCTGTTGATAAGCAGCTTATTATGAAAGATACAAGTCAAAAGAAGGCAGAGCAAATGGAGACAGCAATATGTTTTCCTCAAGTTTAGAATTATTATTTATTTTAGAAGTTTGAGTCGATTTCCTTATTCTGTCTCCTTCTTGGTAGTCAATTTATTGTTTAGGGCTCTCTCGATTAAATGCTGTCACTTCAGGGGAAGTTCAAGGGAACAGTGCATTATTGATATTACAGAAACAGTTGTTGCTGATCAATACAGTTTGAACCACATACCGGTATATCTTTAAGGACATAATTCATCAAAAACAGGCTTACTGGGGCTCTTCATGCTATTTTCATTGATTTTCCCTTTGTAGGAAGACATGGTAGATACTCTATATGTGACATAAGAGTTATATTCAAAATGAAGTCCGTTGCTCAAAAAATGCTCAGTTAGAAAGAAAAAATCAAGTGTAAGAATTTTAAAGGAGAAATAAAATTGAATTTAAGTTTCTATTCTCACATTTTAATATCCTGTGCCGAAAATGCAATTGAATGACTTAGATTTTTTTAAAAGATTACACATAAGGAATAACAAATTTAAAGTGTGAATTCCACTCTTGACTTACTCTGTGAAATGGAGGCAGAAAATTACTTTTATTTAGTTTTCTTATCACCACTGCATAGCTTTCTTTTAACTATAACATTAAGTGTAAGCATACAGTGTTTTATGAGTGTGCATTCTACATAATCGTCTGTTAGGACAAATTTTAAAAGAACAATTGGAATTCGCATTGTAAAGTCGCCTAAATGAACCGCCATGTACAGCAAATAATTGATTTATTAAGAGAATAATGACCTTCTAATCTTGCAAATTTTCATTCGCATATATACTGTAAGCTTAAAATCGAGATGCCATATTCTTTTCGGTATCCACAGAGAATCTGAAATGAGGGCTAAGGAAAGGGGCATATCTCAAATTGTTTTATGAGATAGAAAAATACCGCTCAGTAGAAGGAGTAGGAAAGAGCTGATCTATAAGTGAGGTTTATTCCCTTTTAAAAAGTGATTTTTAATTTAATCACTTAAATTCTGAAATCCAGATAGTTTAGTCCATGTTCTGCATTTTAAACCCAATATCTGCCCAAATAGCCTATTATTCCAATTTTTTCACTGAAGGTGAAATCCAGACAGTTTAGT
This sequence comes from Spilogale gracilis, assembly GCA_004023965.1. Taxonomy (NCBI): domain Eukaryota; kingdom Metazoa; phylum Chordata; class Mammalia; order Carnivora; family Mephitidae; genus Spilogale; species Spilogale gracilis. The sequence goes on along the minus strand of PITA01017629.1, from coordinate 39,060 downwards.
CCATGTTCTGCATTTTTCTGAAATCCAGAGAGTTTAGTCCATGTTCTGCATTTTAACCCCAATATCTGCCCAAATAGCCTATTATTCTAATTTTTTCACTGAAGTTGCAATCCACCATCTTTGTAATACTACTTGAGTGAAATGCTCTCCAGGATTGTCAGAAATACTATGTGAAGAAACTAGAGATGTGGGGCGCGTGGGTGGCTCAGTCGTTAAACGTCTGCCTTCAGCTCAGTTCATGATTGCAGAATACCAGGATCAAGCCCATCATCAGGCTCTCTGCTGGGCAGGAAGCCTGCTTCTCTCCCTCTCTCACTCCCCCTGTTTCTGTTCCCTCTCTAGCTGTGTTTCTCTCTGTAAAATAAATAAATAAAATCTTAAAAAAAGAAAAAGAAAGGGAGGAAGGAAAGGAAAGGAAAGGAAAGGAAAGGAAAGGAAAGGAAAGGAAAGGAAAGGAAAGGAAAGGAAAGGAAAGGAAAGGAAAAAGGAAGGGAAAAAGGAAAGGAAAAGGAAAAGGGAAGGAAGGAAGGAAGGAAGGAAGGAAGGAAGGAAGGAAGGAAGAAAGAGAAAAGAAAAGAAGGAAGGAAGGAAGGAAGGAAGGAAGGAAGGAAGGAAGGAAGGAAGGAAGGAAAGAAGGAAGGAAGGAAGGAAGGAAGGAAGGAAGGAAGGAAGGAAGGAAGGAAAGAAAGAAAAAGAAAGAAAGAAAGAAAGAAAGAAAGAAAGAAAGAAAGAAAGAAAGAAAGAAAGAAAGAAAGAAAGAAACTAGAGATGTACATGAACTACATGTTACAACTGACTCAAACAGCCAGTAAATGTCCAAACTCCCCTTTTGTAAGTTCTCTCTCTTCTGGTCCACCCTTCATTTAGGGCTTTACTGATCACCTGATTTCCTCCACTCATTCCTCCCCAAACCACTTCAGTCCTATCCTTCTGATGCATTGCTCTAGTGTATTATTTTCCATAAAATTTCCTCCTTGTCATGTGTATTAGCAATTCATTACTTTTTATTACTGAGCAGTATTTCATTGAATGGATATATTTTATTTATTTATCCATTCACCAGTCGAGGAATGTTTAGTTGTTTTTTGTTTGTTTTTTGTTTAGCTTGAATAAAGATACTACTACTCTTTGAGAACAAGTGTTTTATGGACATACACTTTTTTATTTCCCTTTGGTAACTATCTTGAAAGTGGGATTTCTGTGTAAAATATACATTTACTTTTAAGACATTGACAAATGGTTTTCCAAAGAGCTCATTTCGTATTATATTTGCATGATCAATATATGAGACTCTGATTTATACCGTATTTCCGTCATAACTTGGTCTTGTCAGTACTTTTAATTTAGGTCATTATAGAGTTATGGAGTGGTATCTCTTTGAGGTTTTAATATGCCTATCTCTATTGGCTAGTGACACTGAATATTTGTATGCACTTACTGGTTGTCGTGATGTCTTCCTTTCTTTTTTTTAAGAATCTATTTATTTATTTGAGAGAGAAAGACAGGGAGAGAAAGACTAGGGGAGGGAGCAGAGGGAAAGGAAGAGAGAAAGTTAAGCAGATTTTGCTGAGTATAGAGCCTGACATGCTACTCAATCTCATGACCCTGAGATCATAACCTGAGCCCAAACCAAGAGTCCAACACTTAACTGACTGTCACCCAGGTGCTCCTGGGATGTCTTCTTTTGTAAAATAACTCTGTGCTCAAATATTTTGCCCATTTAAAAATATAGTTATTGATCGTATTACTGAGAAGTTTGTGTGTTTTAAATAAATCTTTTATCACATATATGTTCTGCAAATATTTTCCCCCAGTGCATGACTTGCCTTTTCATTTTCTTTTTTCTTTTTTTTTAAAGATTTTATTTATTTATTTGCCAGAGAGAAACACAGTGAGAGAGGGAACACAAGCAGGGGGAGCAAAAGAGGGAGAAGCAGGCTTCCCGCCGAGCAGGGAGCCTGATGTGGGGCTCAATCCCAGGTCTCCAAGATCATGACCTGAGCCAAAGGCAGTCGCTCAACCAACTGAGCCACCCAGGCGCCCCTCATTTTCTTAATAGTGTCTTTGAAGCGCACATGTTTTAAACTTTAAGTGGAGTTTATCAGTTTTTGTTTTGATTTTTTTTTTTTATGATTTGGGCTTTCAGTATCCTATTTAGGACATTTTAATCTAATCGGAAGTTACAAGCATTTTCACTTCTGTTTTATTTTGGAAGCTATATAATCTTGGTTTTTATATTCAGATTTCTGATTTATTTCTGTTTTTACATATGGACATCCAATTGTTCCTGCCCCATGTATTCAAAAGTCATCTTTTCCTCACTGAATTACCTGAAACTCTGCCAAAAACCAATTACCTATTTGGGGCGCCTGGGTGGCTCAGTTGGTTAAGCGACTGCCTTCAGCTCAGGTCATGATCCCGGAAACCTGGGATCGAGTCCCACGTCGGGCTCCCTGCTCTGCAGGAAGCCTGCTTCTCCCTCTCTCACTCCCCTTGCTTGTGTTCCCTCTCTGGCTGTGTTTCTCTCTGTCAAATAAATAAAATCTTAAAAAAAAAAAAATTTAAAAACCAATTACCTATAAAAGAATGGGTCTGTTTGTAGATTATTCTGTTCTATCAATCTTTATATTTATCTTTATACCAATAACACAGTGTCTTAATCACTGTACATTTATAGGAAGTCTTTTTTTTTTTTTTTAAGATTTTATTTATTTGACAGAAACACAGCCAGAGAGGGAACACAAGCTGGAGGAGTGAGAGAGGGAGAGATGTGGGACTTAATCCCGGGTCTGGGATCATGACCTGAGCCAAAGGCAGTCGCTTAAGCAACTGAGCCATCCAGGCGCCCCTATAGGAAGTCTTAGAAATCACATAATACAAATCCTCCAACTTTGTTTTCCTTTTAGAAAATTATTTTAGCTACTGTACTTCCCTCACATTGTCATATGTACATTACAGCCTTTTAAACCCCAAAACCTGTTTGAATTTTGGTTGGAACTACATTGAAAAAAAATATATATATATTTTGAGATATATATATATATCTCAATCTTGGGAGAATTGAGCCCTTAACAAGAGTGAGTCTCTTCTATTTATTTGGTTCTTCAGTCACGTTATTTTGTAGTTTTCAGTATAAACATCTTAGACATATTTTTTATTTGGCTCCGCAAATTTTATGATATTGATACCATTTTAAGTGACATTTATTGTAAATTTTTATTTTCTAATTCTCTATTGCTCATACCTAGAAATATAGTTGATATTTGTATCGTGACACTGTATTCTGTGACTTTGCAAAACTCACTTATTAATTTTAGGAATTATTTTGTGTATTCAATAGTATAATTGAAAAATCATTTCATCTGTAAATAAAAGCAGTTTTATTTATCGCTTCTAGTTTATGATCTCCAGTACAAATCTGAAAAGAGATGGAGAAGGTAGACCACAAAGCCTTGTTACTGTTCTTAGCAATGAAACATTCAGGCTTCTAAAAAATAAAAATAAAAAACAAGCAAACATCCAGGCTTCTACCAGTTATGATTTATCTGTAGGTTGTCATAAACAACATATATCTGGGTGTTGCTTTTTTATATAGTCAAGTAATCTCTGGCTTTTAACTGGAGTCTATTATTGAAATGATTTCGTAAAAGATTCCCAATTTACTTTGTTTTTCCATCTGACCAGATGTTGTTTTCATCTTTTTCCCTGCCTTAATTTAGATTAAAGGAGTATTTTTAGTATTCCATTTTCTCTCTACTGTAGGCTTATGAGCTAGCTATAGTTCTCTGTTTCTTAGTTTTTAAGTGACTGCTCCAGGGCTTACAGTATACACCTTTAAATTATCACACACAACTTCTCAGCAACACTGTACCACTTCACCTATCCTGTGAGAAACTTGCAACACTGTACCTTCATTTCCTCTCTCATAGCTATCTTTTGTGCTAATGTGTTCATACTTTTTACTTTCATGTGTTATAAGCTCCACAATACACCATTACAATCTTTTATTTCAAGCATTTTTGAACATTTGATAATTTTGGTTAATTATCTTCTAAAGAGATTAAAATAAAGAAAAATGCTAAAAATGCTAAATATCTTAAATACTAACTATGCTAAAATTGCTAAATAATGCTAAATATGCTAAATAAAATGCTAAATTTAAAAAATATGCTACTTACCCAAATAGCATTTCCATTGTTCTTTTTCTATCTCTGAACAACCAAATTTATCTTTGCCATTTTTCTTTTGTTTGATAAGCATCCTTTACTATAATTTGCAGTGCAGATCTGCTGATGAATTTTCACAGATTTTGTCTGACAAAGTTTTTATTTTATCAGTGTTTAAAAAATAGTCTCACAAAATATAGAACTCTGTGTTGACCTTTTTCTTCTACTTTAAGAATGTTGTTTCTCTTTTGACTATCATTACATTTCTATTATGGCCATTACTGTCATAGTCTATTCCATTTTTCCTCTACACCTGATGTATCTTTTCTCCTCTGTCTACATTTAAGATTTTTTTCTTTATCATTGTTACGAGCACTTTGATTATTCTGCCCTTTGTGTGTGGTCTTATTAGTATTATTCTGTTTGGAATTAATGACCTTTGCTTTGAGGGAGTTTCTTCAAATTGGAAAAACGTCAGCTATAATTTCTTTAGTTTTTTTGTGTGTCTAGCTCCACCTTTTCTAGAACTCTCTTACACTTATGTAAAATAGTTTAATGTTTTCCCTCTGGCTAGTGGTGCTCTGTTGATCTTTTGTCCCCCCTCTGCTTTTTTACTCCACCTTATTTTTGGTTATTTCTGTTGCTATGTTTTTATAGTCAGTCATCTTTTTCTATAAAAGCATATTATTTTCCTATTGAACATATCCAATTTAACTTTTCACTTCAGATATTTTCTTTTTAGAAGTTCTATTTCAATTTCTTTTTCATGACTTTCATATTTCTCCTCATTTTATTTGTGTTTTTTCTCAACATTCTTAAATTTATAGAGAATTTTTATAGTGGCTGCTAACCCCATCTTCTCTCATCTGAATTTAGTCATTCAATTGCTGGACTTCTCTCTTAGTTATGACTCATATTTTGCTGATTTTTTGCATGTTACTAATTTTGGATTGGAGAGTAGACATTATTACATATTTTGAATCTGGACCTTGTTTAATTCCTTTACAACAAAACTGTTGGATCTCATTCGAACATGCAGTTTAAGTTCTTAGATTTAGTTTGATCCTTTCTATATTTCCTTTTAAGATTTGTTGGAGAGGGTCCAGAGAAACTTTAGGATTATTGAAGCCTCAATAGTAAAATGGTACTCGATTTGAGAAATCTAAAAAATTGTCCATATATTATGATGATTTTCCATTCTAGTTGATGGTGACATAAGCTTCTCTTTAACCTGAGTAATGTCTGGAAATTTCCAATGGTAGTACTGCTTCTTTCCAGTAATTCTTCCTCTAGCTATGGAAAGTTTTTTCTTATGCGCAGACAGATTAAAGATTCACGGGAGTGGGGCCAATCTACAGATCTCCAGAGTCCTCTCCAACACATAGCTGTGTTGTACTCTCTAATCCCATGTATCTTCCCTCCTCAATGAGATGGCTGGGCTCTTTTTGGATTCCTCCTTCTGTGCTGTGGCTTGGAAACTGCTTCTGGGCAATAAATTGGGACATTCTGGAGATTCACTTCATTATTTGTCTCAGGGATCAGAATCCTATGCTTCTCATTATGCAGTATCTGAAAACTATTATTTCAACTATTGTATCTGGTTTTATCATTAAGATAGGATGCTGTCTCTGGTTCATGTTACTCAAATATTCTCAGAAGTGGAGAGTTTTCCTTTTTTTTCATTTCCTTTTCCTTTTTTTTTTTTTTTTTTTTTTTTTTTTTTTTTTTTTTTTTTTTTTTTTTTTTTTTTGGTTTTCTTCTTTTGAGACATATTTCATGTGTCATTCTCACTGGAAAACTACCACTGACCCTGTTTTTCAACTTGAGTCAAGTTCCTGTGGAGCACATCTCCATACATAGTGACCTCAGTAACTATGACATGTATTTTACCTTGCATACTGAGTGTTACCTTCCTTTTCTGCCTCACTAAATGGTCACCTTTGAGTATAGGGACTGGATCTTATTCATTTCCATATCCTCAGTACAAATGCTTCACTTGTATTGGATTAAATCAAGCAAATTTACTATTTCATAATAAACAGCTTGAATTATTGTCTTGCTTACATAGTACATACTATCTAACCTTGGTTTTCAATAGTATCCATAATATGGCCTAGTCCATCACCATGATCTGACCTTTCCCTACAAGAGCCTCATGGCCTAGCAATGCTGAAGGGCCCAACATTTATTTAGTGCCCCTAAGACTTTTCCTTATGTTATTTCTTCTTAGTTCTAAGAATCTCCTCTTTCACTAACCCTACCTAGAAAAACCCTGTCCTTCTTTTAAAATACATTTCAAATTCTACAACTTACCTAATGCTTTTTCTGGTTAATCACCATTTTTAACTCCTTGGCAATTTATTCATACTTGTCATGTTTCTGATTTTATATTTTCAGTTCTATTCTATCCATTCCTGTCTATTCCATAGTATTCTGTGTATTTCCTATTTAAGACTATTTCATAATATTGTTCTATGTCTACATTACTTTTACCCACAACCCAACCTAATTTTCCTATCCTTGTTCAATTACATATTTTTTTTTCTTTTAGAATACAAGCAGTTCATTTCTTTTCTTTTAGAGCTGTACTAAAACTAGCAGGCATTCAAGAATTATTCGCTTAATCCAAAATGGAAATAATAATAGATTTTGGTTGTTGTAATGGTCACTAACAAATATTTTAATCTAACAGCTTTATCACGTATAATTTGCATAAAATTCACCTTTCTAAAGTGTACAATTCAGTACTTTCTAGTATGTTCACAGAGTTGTGCAACTATCACCTCTATCTAATTTTAAAACATTTTTAACAGCCCACTCTCCTCCAAAAAACCTCATACTTATAAGCAGTCACTCTATTACTTTCCTTTCCCTAGTGCCTAGGGAACTTTCTATCTGCCTTCTGGATCGACTTTGTCTCTGGATGTACATATTTTGTATAGTTCTTATAAAGGGAATCATAGGATATGTGGCTTTTTGTGACTGGTTTCTTTTGCTTCACATCTTGTTTTTAGATTTATCCGTGTTGTAGCACATATTCATTATTAATTTCTTTTTGTGGCCGAATAATAGTCCATTGTACAAATATAACCTGGTTTGTTTATTTATTCATAAAGTGATGAACGTTTGGATTATTTATACTTTTTGGCTACTGTGAACATTGTGTAGAAGTTTTTTGCATGAACATGTTTTCATTTCTCTTAAGCATATGCTTAGGAGTTAAAGTGCTGCATCATGTGGCAACTTATCATTTAATATTTTTAAAACTATGAGTTTTTAAAAAGTAGTTGTGTGATTTTACTGTCCACTAGTAATGTACAAGCATTCCAGTTTCTTCACATTTTCACCAACACTTGTTATCATTTACATTTTTTATTGTAGCAAATTTTAGTGGCTTTGAAACGGTATCTTACTGTTGGTTTGATTTACGTTTCCCTTATGACTATTTAAATTCAGTACTTTCTTATGTGCTTATTGGCCAGCTACATATCTCCTTTTGAGAAAAATCTATTCACATTCTTTACCCAATTTTTAGTTTATTTTTTGTGCCTTTGCTATTGATTTGGAAGAGGTTTTATATATGCTGGATCAAATTCCCTTATTAGCTTTATGATTTGCAAGATTTCTATCATTCTGTGGGTTGTCTTTTCACTTTCTTGATGGTTTTCTTTGAAGTAGAAATATTTTTAAGTTTTAAAAACTCCAATTAATCTATTCTGTCACTTGGATTTTGGGTGTCATAGCTAAGAAACAAACCACTGTATGCCCCCAGCAAATTTCCTCTTATGTTTTCTTCTAAAAATTTTAGTTTTAACCCTTGTATTTGTGACTTTGATCCATTTTGAGGTAATATTTGTATGTGGTTTGAATAAGGGTTTAATTTTGTTCTTTAAATATAGGTTTGTTAAATGAAATGAGAATTTTGCACCCATCTTTTTTTTAATTATTTTCTTTGATAGCATCACCACATACATATGTTGAGAGAAAAAGAAAACTGAACAAAAACTTGTTGAACTCACATTTTTATGACTTCTGTCTTTTTTTATTTACATACATCAGAATTTAGTAATACATTTCTCAGAATGATCAACTGAGTGTTTTGTTGCCTGTGACTCTTAAGAGCAGAATTCTTCTACTTAGAAATTATATTTTTATCACTCCTTAAACTCCATTCCTCTAAAAATGCATCATCCCAAAATGATAGTTGGATGAAGCCAAACCCTCTGAAAGGAATAATTTTAGAATTATATACATATATAGAAATATTTATATAAATGTTATATTTCTTTTCTAACAGGATTCTAGACTCTATGAAAATTATGCTTGAAAAGTAAGATGTTACAGGCATGTATTTTAAAGGTCAACAGGAGGGACGTACCTATGGCCTCAGAATAGTTCTGCACTTCTCTCCACCATTTCTCTGTTACATTTTCAGTGAACTCCAGAGAGGAAAGTCCAGGGAAGGGCATGACAAGTTATACACATCACATTACGGAGTTGAAGGACTAGGCCACGGAAGATGGCCGTAAGCCCCTTCTGAAATGCCTTATTTTTGAACCTCCTCAGTTGACACCACACTTCGCCTTCAGATGGTGAATCAGTTACAGCCTCCGTGCAATGGCTTATTCCAAGCAATCACACTCTTGACATCCGTGGCACCATGTGGGAGGATTATGCGCATGCGGGAAAAGGCTCAGTCTCGTGGAATTTAAGGGTGGCGTTGCTCTAAGGAAACCACATGCCACCGTGTGATGGCTTCATGCTGTGTGGGCCGCCTACACTTTTCAGGAACTGATTGTGTGTATGCAATTTACTCTTTGAGACTCCATTATTTTAACACAAGAAATTCTGGAAAGGTAGAAGGAAGAACACATCACAGTCAAATTGTAATAACTATTTAGACTATTTAGAATCACTCAGTTTGTTCTATATTAGAAAAACAAGCCCTCTACAATTATGTAGTTTATACATTATATCTGCTTTTCTGATTTCATACTTGAGACATAACATGTTATTACACATTTTAATATTGTTGTTTAGGAAAACAGTTGTTCAAAATGTGAAATATTGCCCCAAGACATTTATAGATTGAAGCAAAATATTCCTCTCAAAATTGTCTTTTTTTTCTTACAAAAATGTTGAATATGTTAGCACAGTACTGTTATTTTAGTCAATCCTTTTAAGAAATACCCTGATTCACTCACTAGTTCTTCCTTGCTACTTCTCTCAAAATTTGTCATTGGCACTCTTTTTAGGGAAAAAAATAGATTTCTTTTTATTTTAATTAACTTTTGACACATTCATAATTTTTCTCTAATCTGTTTTATATAAAAATTCAGAACTTGTTCTGTTCTCTGCAACAATTGGGAACTGAGTAATATTTTTACTAATATAGATTTACATTATCATCTTATTCTAGGTGTAAATTTCTTAGACCACAAATGCAGTATGATATATATCTACCTATTACACTGATTTTTCTCCTTTCAGTAAATTAAAAAAAAAGATGGGGGTTGAAATAATAATTAAACTTGGTGAAATAAAATACTCCAAATGGCAGAGTTCATGTAAAAAAAGTAAATAAGGGTGGATAAGTGGGAGATAAAGGAAATGAGCATAAAATAGACAAGGAGATTGTAAATCCAGAATCTGACAAAAGGAACGGGGTAGAATAGCTAGGAATAAAAGAAGCTAAAGACTCACTGGCATTGATTTAAAAAAATTTAAATGTTTGTGACACAAGTGATTTTGGGGGGCTAAAGAAAGAAAATTAGTGACCTCTGTTTCTTTTTTCTTTTTTTTTTTTTGTGACCTCTCTTTCATTGGATGACTGTGACATTTTCAGGACTTTTGTCACGTTCAAGGAATGGGATTGATCCTATGCTGTGTATTTTAAAGATTTTCCAGGGTAAATAATTTAGAACTTACAGCCTACAACATTATTTGGTTCCATTTCAAGTTCTGTCATCAGATTTATTTAACCAAATATAATGTGAGATTTAAACACACACACACACACAAAGGCAAAGTATTTCCTTAGTTAGGCCACTGGTTTTATTTCCATCCCTTATTTCTCATTTCCATCTTATCTCTATTTAACCCAAATGTGCTTAAATTTTCTGCATTTTCTTCTCCATAGTAAAGGACAAACATAGAGTAGTTTCTATTTCTGTATACATCATCCCCAGATGGGAATTCCAGTCAACTTAAGCTACAACTGATCAAGCATGTTTGGCCACCATCTGTATAGTACTCTCTTAAGCCCCTTCATCGTCATTTCCCTTCCTTCCTTTTGCAACCACATTTGTGTAGTATAACACATCAGTGCTGGATTTGTTCTCCAGCTAGTATGCCTAGGATCTATAGCAGAAAAATAAAATCTCAGATCCGTTTCTCACTCTCTGTTGCTGCCAAGTCCTTGATGTGGATGCCTATCTTTTTATCCTTCCAACCTAAATTTCAACTTTTAAAAGTGTTTGAGTTTTGCCAGCATTTTGCCTTTGCACTCACTGATTTAACATGCTTTTCACATGATATCCTCAGCTTTCCTTACAAATACAGCTTTTGGAAATGTCACTACATTTTACTAACTTCTTTTGATTCCAATGGACCCATTTACCTTCTCTATGTAAATTGGTCTTTTGCTTCCTTTTGGTGAATCAGTTTGTAAAATCTAAGATGTCAGAATTGTTTTCAGTACAAATATGAATTAATTGCTATCTTTGTTAGACTGATAAAAATGATTGATCTACAGGTGTCAGATCTAAAGATCTAGCATAAAGTGTTAAAAGTTACTTTTTTAGGCAAGTGGCTCTTAGGTGTCATGCAAAAAATTGTCATTGGTTTGTTCCAGGTCTGTCATAAATTTTGATTTGAAGGGTACCATGTTATGCTTACTGACAGAGTAGTATAACACAATCTTGCTTATATTTGAACACCCTCATAATCAGATTTACAAATCCTTTGTATTTTCCTCCTTTCCATCTATAATGTAACTTGTGATTACATCTAGTTTTATAAAATACTATGGCCATTAGGAAACAATGGTCTAACTTTGGCTCAAATATATTGTTATTTGGAAAGAAAAGCAGTTGCTTTTCAATCAACTTTGAAGGTATTTATTCATTAACATTTTGTTTTGATCTTAGAAATTGGGTCTAGACATAGTTTTTAATAAATAGCATGAGACTTGAGCAAGTAAGCCATGGTTCATGGCCAGAATGGTAAAACAGAGAGAAAAATTGTTTATAATTTCTAAATGTATATAATCTTGCGTGAATGTAACAAAATACCAATTCCAGAAAGTTGTTGTGAATAGCGAAGGGAAGAACTAATTTCTCAGTGATTTTTCTGTTACTACAAAATAATAATTTATATATTTTCTTTTAACCGTATTCTCATCCAAAAATGAACAAGTTCATAAAATTAGACTATATTAAATGGTTATGCTTGTGACTTGCTCTCTTTATACTTACACTCTCTTAAAACCGTACTTAATTATAACCCTAGAGTCATTTTATGCACATATACACTTCAAGAAAACAGCAGAACCTCCATGATGTCTTATTATTAAGTTCTATTATTATGCACAGCATGCTGTATTACTCCAGTAGATCTGATTCATCTCAGAACATAGCACATGGCATAATGAAATGCTTTCCCTCCCAACATGTTACTGTGTCTTCTTTCTGCCAATTCATAGTGCAAGATGTACTAATTGAGAAAAACATGAAAGGTAGCTTCCACAATGAGAGAATATAAAAATTATTTCAAATGGACTATTTACCAATGTATTAAATAAATTATTTTAAGATCAAGCCAGGAATCTTCAACTATATAAAAAACTACCTTGGGAGGGAGAAAATATTTTAAAATATGTTTGGTTATTTTCAGTTTGCTGTGTCTTTGTAGAGAATTAATTTTGAAAGCTCTTTAAAATTTTTTTCAGCCTTTATACAACACACACAAATGTACATATAATGGACGTATGTGTTTCATATCACATACTACCTTGATGGTATCCACTGGTATTATTTTTTTTGTCACTAAGGAAAGCTGGGGTATTGAAATAGACCTTACAAGGTTGTTCTGTAAGTCAATGACAAACTTCCAAAAATATATATTCCCTAAATCATTTCACTCCTGGAGGTCTAGACACACACGATTCCATGGTGATGGGAGCCTCCTGAAGTATTTCTGCCTCTGGATTTCCAATCAAGGTTAGATACCAAGTATTTTTTCCATCCAAGAGCTCGGATTTAAACCTCTTTAGCCTTGTTCTCTTTAGAAATATCTCAAAATGAATCAGCCTATAGAAATATGATTTGTTGGGCATCTGGGTGGCTCAGTGGGTTAAAACCTCTGCTTTCAACTCAGGTCATGATCTCGGGGTCCTGGGATAGAGGGCTCTCTGCCCGGTGAGGAGACCGCTTCCTCCTCTCTCTCTGCCTGCCTCTCTGCCTACTTGTGATCTCTCTCTCTATCAAATAATAAATAAAATCTTAAAAAAAAACACAAAAGAAATATGATTTGTTCAAAGTAATTGTTGTTGTCACTTTTTGTTCATTTTTAATTGCTTATAGTGATTGGCTTAGAAAACCAAATTCCAGCACCAGCATGTAAATGAAACATGCTTATCAAGCGGCAATGCTATAGGTCATAAGGTGAAAAGTTCTATCAGACACCAATAGTTTGGGGGCACCTGGGTGGCTCAGTCAGTTAAGTGTCTGCCTTTGGCTCAGTTCTTGATCTTAGAGTCCCAGGATCAAGCCCCACTCTGGGCTCCATGCTCAGTGGGGAGCCTGCTTCTCCCTCTGCTCCTCACCCTGCTCATGTTCACTCTCTTCAAATAAATAAGTAAATCTGTAAAAACAAACAAACAAAAAAACTAAAATGCCAGTTATTTTACCTCCTGGATATGAAATAACTAATTTATTTCCCTACTTATTAACATATCCTTGCCTTTTTCTTTCATTTATTGAATAATTTGTTTAGTTTTCTGTTTTCTGTTTAAAGAAAATAGACATAATTTTAGGATGGTCCCATTAGCACTGACTACTGAGAACTAAAACATTTCATGTTAAGTTTTCAACATTGCCACTCCTTTACTGGCATGAAAAATTGCCTTACTAGCTCCCATGTTGTTCATTTTAAAAGAAAGTTAAGCAATGCATCTTTTTTCTTAATATTAATTAAAATATTATCTGAAAAAAGGAACAAAAACGTAGAATCTATGTTTATCAACTATAACTGAAGTATAAAATTTAGATAACATAGAATGTCAGTGGAAATAAATGGTTAACTAAATTCAAATCTGAAATCCTACTTCCACTTTGTCAGGAATTATCACATTACATTTCTGGATTACTTTATTATTAATTATTGGCAACATTGTTATATTACTATTTCAAGTAAAGCATTATTTTACAGCGATCTATACAAAGACTCAGGAACTGGAATCACTCACTCTCCTTTGGCTATAGAATAGGCAGTGGTAGGGGATGCTGTGTTGGGTATTTCAGTATAGTTCTGGGGAAATGAAGACAAAGAAACAAACAAAAAAAAAAAATCAACAAGACTGTGGATTTGTTTTGTAAAATCCTTAGTTCAAGCCTTAGATGCTAATGATTGTTTAAGTCCCTAATCTCATCCAGCTTCAAATTTATATAGGGGGTGGTGCCCTCTAAGCCTAAAATGATTTTGGATTTTTGAGGCTGTTGGCCACCTCCCTAGGCATCTGACCAAAAATTTGATCTGCACCAGGGTTAGCTTTTTTTCCTTAGTCATTGATTTATAAGAGGAAGTGAGAGGCTGTTGGACATGTGCTTGAGAAAGATGAGCATGGAGATGAGGTAAGAACAAAATGTGTGAAATGTGTTGGTCGTATTCTGGTAGAAGGCCAACCAGCCGTTCGGACAGGAAACTCAAGTAACTGGAGAAGTTGGGAGTCTGGGGGCAAAATACGACATGAATGGGAAAGGGATTTGCTCTTTTATTCAATACAGGACATAAAGTTGGTTGGACAGAGTAAATTTCAGGCATAGAGGAGCCCCAAAGAGTACCCCTGGCACAAAGCCTATTTCCAGGCCCCTCCTTGGATGAGGAGGTCAGAACAGATGCCAATGAGGGGACAGTTCCTGAGCACAGGTGAGATGACCTTTGGAGATGGGGGAAAAGCAAGGGAATCTTCCAGATGTGGATGTGAGGCATGAACATAAGTTCTTGTTCTTGGAGTTATTTAAGGTAGTGGGGCTGTTTTTGTTTCATTATGTTTTGAGTACAAATAAAACATAATTGTTAAAATCATGGACCCTGGATCCTGGCTGCCTGGCTCAAATCTGGTTCTTCTAGTTACCAAACATATACATTCTGGGAAGTTACCCATGCTCTCGATGCCTCTGTGTATTCATACTGTTGTCCATAGACTTGTTATGAAAATTAGAGGAGTTAATACAGTTTAGAACCATGCTTCTACAAACGCTGGTCATAAGAGTAGAGATAGTTTTGAATTTGGCTGATCTAGATATAATTTTGCTCAATCTTCCTTGTAATAGACATTCTTATAGCAGCTGCAAAATGTAACAGGCCTGTGCCAAGAATTCAGTAATAGACATCAACAGTATTTTAATGAAATACTTTTAAAAGTAAAAATTAATGCAAAAATCAATAATGGACAAAATATTAAAATGTCAGAAGGCAGCAAAATATTAAAATTGAAGTCAAGGATCCCTAGGCTTGTTTGTATAGATGCTTGTCACAGCTACAGATCAGGATGAGATAATCGTTATATATAGCAAAGACATCATTCTTGAATGATGTTGGACCAAAGCAGCTAAGAATCACTACGAAGAGAAGGCATTGCCTATCAGTTGCTCATTTTAGACTTATCTTCCTTGCCATTTAGGCCTTTAACCCAATTGTAGTTATGTAATTATGTGTATGTGTACACACACACACACACACACACACACACACACACACACTTATATTACTAGAATGTTGTGATAGATTCAGTTTAAAATGCAGTTCAACTTTCGAAATACAGTTTGTAAAATATTGTGGCAAGTTCAATTTTGAAAACAAGATTTTTTTTTTAATGTTTTATTTGTTTATTTGAGAGAGAGAGAGAGAGAGTGAGTGAAAGCACGAGACGGGAGAAAGTCAGAGGGAGAAGCAGACTCCCCACGGAAGCCAGAAGCAAGACTCGATCCCGGGACTCCAGGACCATGACCTGAGCTGAAGGCAGTGGCTTAACCAACTGATCCACCCAGGCGCCCCTAATTTTGAAAACAATTTTGCCAGTTAATCCTGATGCACCGTGAAAGGCTAGAAAGTAATTCTAAGAAACACACCAAATAGTTTTAATCATCCATCCAGTGAATACATATTGAGTGGTTACTCCATGTTGGATTCTGAATAAGATAATGAAAATTTTGATCTTTCTGTCCAGTGATTTTTAATTTGCTTCCTTATGTGGAAATCCACTATGCAACGTAGATAAATTTTGAGTTGCTCTCGTTGAATTGGACACAGGGTACCTGCTGCCCCTTACCTTAATTACATAGTTCTCCATCTAGAGCCTTGGCCATGGAAGAGACTCTTGACTCCAGGGGTTTAAAAAAACAGTTTTAAACACATGGTTGTGCAATAAATATCTTAAGCTGAGTAACAGTGCAATCCTCAAAAGACAGGGGAAAAAATCCAATCACCTCAGAAATATTTTGTCAGAGAGTATAATGATTATTATAAAAATACACTTTATCTCACAAGGGCTAATCCATACTCTGGGAATTTTTCACTAAATGAGGTCCCTGCTCATATCTGAATAACTTCTAATACCAGTGAATTGCAGCTTCTACTCCCCTCCTTTGGCAGAGCATTTGGACATTTTGTTTGGCGTCTTTGTTTGGGTCCATGTAGACTGTCAGGTTCTAATATAACAAAGCCATGCAAATGAATTCTTGTCTCTGCATTTATTAGCTGGTGCTCTTCCCCGTGAAAACACTATGAAGAAAGGAACAGAGTTCTGGGGGTTTTATTGAGCAATTGCTGTTAATTGACTGAAAGCGTGAACATCAAGAATTCCTAAATCTGCCCCGTTGCTCTCTGGAGACAGTGGAAATGTCTATAGAATATTTTTGCCTCTGTGGCATATTTGAGATGTGCGACACATTAACAATGGGAAGGGTTTCAGGTCAGAATCACTCTGCATCAGAGATGCCATTATCTGCTGATTTAGCGGGGCTGAAAACTGCTGAAAAATAATCCTTTTCTGTGCCCTTGTCAGTGGCTTCAGCCTAGAGTTATAGAAAATCAGCTCTACCTGAGTCAGATAGTCATTACAAAATGAATTTTGTTCCTGACTCAATGGAAGTTAATTGAGGGAAAATATTTGATAGGCAAGATAGAGATTATCTTCCGTTAAGGCTTTCTAGTACATAAAAAAGTACTAAGTGCCTCTAATAATTGATCCAGTATTGGCCTCGGCAAATTATCCTTCAAACTGAATGTTGGTGATCACTTAAAATCTTCTTTCTGCTCCTCAAAGCTGGAAGTTCTCCTTTTGCTGGAGCCCGAAAGGGGCATTTGGTTCTTTCTGCCGCCCAAGTCTCTGCCTGCAGCCCCGGCGGGAGATGATTACCCTGTGGAGGGGGTACAGTTCCAGCGGGGAGAGTCAGGGCGGTGCTGACTGTTCCCTGGGGAGGGACATCCTGTAAAAACACCAAGGTTGAGAACTGTCATAGTCACAGCAGTAGGTGCATTTTCCTCAGAAATTAATGGAGCAAGCTGGGCAAAATGTTTTTAAGCTACATCTTCCCTAGAGTAAGATGCAAATTCAAAGCTCTTTTGAAGCCCAGGAATGAAAGTTAAAGATAAGACTTTTTAGTTTTTTGACATTGATAATATAGGCAACCCTAGCACAACGAATATGAAATTGAAATGCTTTAGATGAGTGGGGTAGATGTGATTCAGGCAGCCACAGCTCACTCCTCAGCCTTTTACCAACACCACCTTGAATACAGGATTGTTTGGGGGTTTTACTGTATACTTCGTCTTCCAGTGAGCTACAGACAAGCGATTTGATCAGATCATGACTGGTATATTTTTAGGGCATAATAAACACATGCATTGAGTGCCTTTAACCCTAAAAGTAACATCTAGAAGAGAAGTAGTAGCAGCCTTTCGAGGTTCTCTGTTCAGTGTTCTGCAGGAGGAGGGAGGAGGTAAGAGCTTTACTTTTCACCACCCAGAATGCAATAATCTTAAACTATACATCCCATTGAAGAGCAGGAAGAGAGAATCAGGTGCTAAACTTAAAAGGCTGTGCAGCTCATTTTGAAGAACTGCCTGTTACACTTTTTTAAAGAATGTGCCCATAAATGTTTTGAATGAGTTTGCGATGGCCACGGTAAAGGTTTCTTCCTAACAGCTCATATGTGGACAGCACCTTCTGGAAACACACATACCGGGCACATGTGCATCATCACATTGATTGTTTTTGGCTTCATTTTACCAACCAGGAAATTGTGGCTTGATGAGGTTAGGTAATTTGCCCAAGAGAAAACAAGAAAACCTAACTAATTTGTTAATTTGTTCGTATGTTCATTCATTCACTCATTGATTGATTGATTCATTCATTCTTTCATCCATCCATCCATCCATCCATTTAATCACTTACATGATGAATATTTCTCAAGATCCTACTATGTACTGTCAGTTACATTGTTCCTACCACCACTGACTAGTTTTCTGGCCCTCAGCAAATCCCCAAATTCTTCTGTGATCTAGTTACCTCGATAAGAAACTTCAGAGGAGAAAATAGCCTGAAAATTAGAGGCTTGAATAAGTGATCTGTTAAGATCCCTTCTAAGCTGCTTTTATATTTCCTTTTTTTTCTATTGACTTACTAATATTTACACTTATAAGATTTGTTTCTTACTTTTCTTTATTTTTGGCTTGAAAGTACAGGAAAAATTCAAATAAATTAGGTCACTATTTTCTGTATATTTTTATGATAAAATATTTGGAATACATACACACACACAAGAGACACTTACACACATATTATGGCTAAGTGACCTTCCCCGTTGCTGTATATTCAAGATCACGCAAAATACGACCTGGCTATTGGTCTCAGGTGGAGCCTTTGTTTAAAAAAGAATTGTCTTGGGCACCTGGGTGGCTCAGTGGGTTAAAGCCTCAGCCTTCAGATCAGGTCATGATCTCAGGGTTCTGGGATCCAGGTACGCATCCCCGGGCTCCCTGCTCAGCAGGGAGCCTGCTTCCTCCTCTCTTTCTGCCTGCCTCTTTGCCTTCTTGTGATCTCTCTCTGTCAAATTAAAAAAAAAAAACTTAAAAAAAAATTTAAAAAATAAAGAAGAATTATCTTACGTACATAAAATAATTTTATCAGAATGTGAAATTCTCAGTCACCAAATTGCTGCCAGCAACTGCAAAATATTCGGGACCCAACTAATTGGAAAGCATTGGAGCATGAGCATCTGGGTATGATTCATTG
Source organism: Spilogale gracilis (assembly GCA_004023965.1). NCBI lineage: Eukaryota > Metazoa > Chordata > Mammalia > Carnivora > Mephitidae > Spilogale > Spilogale gracilis. The sequence continues at coordinate 20,376 of PITA01017629.1, read as the reverse complement.
TCTCTGATGATGTTTCCAATTACTCATATGTATTTATACATTCCGAATCATGTGAGTACTTAACAAGGAGAAAAACAGGAACACACAATTTTGGTTTTGTGTATTTCATTGTAGGTTAAGGGATTTTTAAATTGTCTAACCAATCCTCTGTCCTTTGCAGAAAGACAGCGTAGCCTATTTAAATCATTAATGATGGAATAAGATTTGCAGCTTGCTCTTGTACTGAGAAATGAACTAGATTATATTAAAAGTTGTCTCCAAACATTCCATAAAAATTATAATCATATCAATTAAATGCTAGTGGCAAATATTTCAATTATCCTTAATGGGACAGAACTTATAAATGAGCATATTGGGAGACTACGGGTATTTTATGTGTAGCCATTCTCTTCAAAAAGCAACAATTATAGTTTCACTCATGAAAATCAGCCCATAAAATATAAATGTGCTACAAGCTTGGAGTTTATTTTAATGTAACATTATCATACAGTATTGTAATAACCTCACTATTTCCCTCTGAAAAGGCTATAAAAACAAACATTTAAAACCATACATTAGTATGGTCTTTTATGAAAATCTCATCGCTAAGTGGACTCAGAATTTCTTTTCTAATTTCACTGCTTCTCCTTGCTGCTTGATAGATCCAGCAACTTGATTATGTCCCTACTGTTACAACACGCTGCCTTGGCCAACGGCAAAGATCACAATAGAAATCCTGAACCTCCATTCTGTCCATTCACTTTTGCAAGCTTCAGGTTAGAATTGTTTTTTTTGTTGTTGTTATTTTGGGTTTTGTTTTTGTTTTTTTAATTATTGCTTTGAAAAATATACTGGGCACTTCCAATCCATCACTCTCATTGAAGACGGAGAAGTGTATTAATTCTGGCAGTAAAAGAGCATTCCTTCTCTTCAACGTACTTTCTTTAAATATATCAACCGATTTAAATTTAGATATCCGAAGCTCCCACTAGATGACACGTTATTAAAACATCTGCCTTTCCATAAGCCATTCTGTTCCTTGCCATTCCACATGTCCTTTTCTACTTCACCAGACAAAATTGCCCAATCTAAATTTCAGCTCAAGTGTTTGATGGTTTTCACGCTGAGCTCAAACTGTTAATGCTTCCCTGAGAGAATAGAATTGAAACGGGATTTAATCTAAAATAACAAAATAGAATAAAGGTTTTACATATAAATAAGTAATGCCTGGCACATTCTTATGCGAGTTTTTCCTTTCTAGATTTGGAGTGTAGTTGGGTGAAATGACAAATTGCAGAGATTCGGGAATTGACCTGATTGCAACCAACACTCAAAATAAATGAACACTGTGTTGTCTGCCATCCAAGTAATGCACTTTGTGGAAGCAAAATTCAAAATTATTTCTGAAAGCTATTCCTAATATTAACTTTTAATTTCCTGTGGTTATTTTAAACAGTGGCATTTTCAAATATCGTGTTAGGTAACCATTATGAACATCTTGGAAACTGCTAATTGGTGAATAATACATTCCATGGTAGACATGTCACAAAAGGCTTAGACTCACAATTGCATTCCCTCCTTGAATCCATGGTTCCATTGACTACGCATCACAAAGCAAATAACAAATTACCTATACATAGCATGGCTGCAAAAACTAGAAGCAGAGGTTCGGAGAGAAACGCTGTGGTCTTTGCCAGACGGAATTTAAAAACCTGTCTTTAAATAAAGTGATTATAACACCAGAGCTTTCTGTCTGTCCAGTCCTCCCATCTTCCTTTCTCTTAAAAAAAGAGCCCTCTGTTCCATCCTCACAAGTATGATCTCTCTCAGTTAAAAACAGGGAGAAATTGTAGTATGGTATGGAAATATTAAATAGGAGTTCTTTCAACATAAAATCATAATTTGCCCTACTTTGTTGATACTGAAAAGATAAATCTCTTTTGACCTCTCTTCTCTGTGTGTGTGTGTGTTTTTCTTTTATGAACAGATTGTAAATATGCAAAAATTTTACATTTTAGGATGTTAAGTTCAGTGCCTTCAGCTGTATCGTAAGAATAATAAAATGCCTTAACTCACCTCACAGGACAGATGTGAGGCTGAAAGAGAGACAGAAAATTTTGAAAGTGCTGTGTAAAATTTTAAACCCTGTGCCACAGTACATTTTCAGCTATTACTTCACAATCACACTGACCAATGATTTATATGTACGTTTCATTAACATCACTGTGTGATCATATGAATAAAATTAAGTCACAGATAATCCCAATATTCTCGAAGCACCAGCTGGGAGTTTAACCACTGTTATGCTACACAGAAATCTTAGATCAACTCCTTAGCTGAATTGCTAAGAAAACCACTACATTTATCAGGAGCCTAAAGCTTGTGTTTATGTGTCAATTTGTCATTATTAGGAAAATATGTGTTTAACAAGCTAGACTTGGGCAAGATTAAAGTCAGCCATTAAATGGGGAGATGGATTCATCTTTTATTGACATTTTTATTGATGCAGTGTTTGCTGTTAACCAAACATAAAATCCAGTGTTAATTTAAGCATCGTGGACATTTTCATATAGGGCATATCATTCTAATATACATACTTAAGACATTGTGTTTATCAGTTAGTTGGTGATAGCATTCTAGAATAGATATCCACTATTGATAAATGGGCTGTACTATTGAGATGGGAAATGTTTTCATTTCTGTCTGCTGAAATTGACATACCTGTGTGAAGACAGAGAAACCCCTAACCTTTCTAGTATAAGCTTCAAAAATCAAATGAAAGCTATATATTTATATGCTATAGTTCATGGATGTTGGAAGCATTATCCCAAGGATAAAAGGTGAGGGGAGATCATTGTGATTCAAAACTGAAAGTGACTCTTCAGAGTTGGAGGTTTTTTTTTTCTTTTTCTTTTATTTAAAGTTGGAAATTTTTCCTATCACAGTACTATCATTATTAGTTCATATCATAATAATATCATTTTTCCTATTATAATAGTTGTTTGTCATGAAACTAGAATAAAACTAACTTTTAAAAATTTTCCAGAAGTCAAAATTAAGTGGTTGAAAGAAAGCATACCTATTTTATTTTTGATTTAAGAATTTTGTATTTAAGATTTTTATGAGAAGAAATAACAACCTAAAAACAATCTGATTTGGGGGGCACCTGGTGGCTCAGTTGGTGAAGTGTCTGCCTTCAGCTCAGGTCATGAGCCCAGGGTCCTGGGATCAAACACCCCCTCCCCTCAGTTTGTTAGTTTCCCTGCTCCCTGCTCAGCAGGAAGTCTGCTTCTCCCTTTCCCTCTCACTCTTGTCCCTCTACCCTACTCACATGATTGCTTGCACTTTCTCTCTCTCTCAAATAAATAAACTCTTTAAAAAAATAAAGACAATCTGTGATTTTCATTTCCTGGCCTTAAAAAAAAAATGAAACTTCATTGTTTCTGTATAATTATCTGAAGCAATACAATCTACCTGTAATATATTTGCACACTACCGAATTGTACCAAATACAAAGTGAAACTTCCCACCATTACCATCTCCCTTCCTCAAAGATAACACCTATAAAAAGTTCAGTGCTCAGTCTTTCAGGCTCTTTCCTTCCTGTGAGCATATAGCATAAGTTGATAATACATTCAGACAGATGCCTTTTTAAAAATTTCATCCTTTCCATTTATACATATGTACCACTGGAGGATATTTAAGTTGGTTATAGGTGTTCACTTTTACATGTTTCAGTAAATGCACTCTACATGCTAAGGGAAGGAAGAGGTGTAACCTTTTGTTATAACCCACTCAGATTCAACAATCCTGTGAAATATGTATCATTATCACAATTTCCATGGTGATGAGACTAAGGCACAGAGAGGTTAACTTGAATAAAGAAGCTATGGGGTGCCTGGGTGGCTCAGTTGGTTAAGCGACTGCCTTCGGCTCAGGCCATGATGCGGGAGATCCAGGATCAAGTCCCACATCGGGCTCCCTGCTTGGCAGGAAGCCTGCTTCTCCCTCTCTCAGTCCCTCTGCTTGTGTTCCCTCTCTGGCTGTGTTTCTCTCTATCAAATAAATAAAATCTTAAAAAAAAAAAAAGAAGCTACATTACCAGAAAGTTCTGGCTCTCCAGTCCATGCTCTTAATGAAGGCTGTCTTCCATCAGCCCACACAGAATCCCAGCTGTGAGGTATTGGGTTCTTTCTTTTCTTCTCTCTAAGTCTCAGTTTCTTTGTATACAAAAGAAGAGCCAAGTATTCTATGAGTTTAGCACATTGGAAGAGCTCAGTTTTAGCCATCATTATTCTTATAATGAATTTGATATTTATGTTGACACGTTGTCAGTAAAATGTCGAGAAACCGGATGCCTAGAAGCAGTGCTACTAGGTCATATTGTTTCAAGTTTGAATTTTTATTGGGTTGTTAGCAGTTAGCATTGGAAAGGCATCAAGCCCAATCTGATACAGATGAACATCAAAGCAATGACGGAGTGTTTACTAATAATCAGTCCTTCAGAAAGTGAAGTTGACTGCCTTCCCATGAGAGGGAAAAGTTTTAGGCGGGATACCTTTTAAAATGCAAGTGAATTTCTCCTTTCAAAATGGAGGCTGAGAAACATTGTGATTGTGCCCATGAACCCTTCCTACCACCACTTGATTCACTAACAGAAATGCCGCTTGTGTTAACTTCCATATTCTGTGATTATTTTGCTGTTCATGTGAGCCCTGTCATTGGCATGCTCATTCTGTTCATCGTCCTCATTGAAACCATGCAGGAAATGAGTCTTAAGGGTTGAAAGTTCTAAATGTGCAGGTACGGACTGTAGATTTGCTGTGGAGAAATGTGTGATTGTTTCAGATGGTGAATTTCTAAATGTAAGTCATTGGTCTGTTTTCTTTTTTACATGTGTTCACTGAAGAGGAAGCATCAAATAGATGCTTTTGTTGATGACTGCAGAAAATTCTTCTCTCCTTTCACCTTCCAAAAAAGGCTCTCTTACTAGCATGAAAGATATTCTCGCCTTTGCCTTTTGTTACTTTTTTTTTACTTTTGCTTTTACCAAGTAATTTCTAGAAGATCTATTGGATGTTTTGTGTCTCTGTATTTTACCAGTCTTTTCTTTTATATGGCTGTACAATTTACCATTCTTTAATTATATCCCCGTCCATTGACTAAAATCTCAAAGAAGCAGACATAAATAAAAATGGAAGAAAGGCACAGGCCATTCACAGGCAATAGTTCTTCCCAGCATATGATGTTCAAATGCCTAGAGTAAGATATGAAGGGGCTGTCTTTTGTACCACAAAACGGTGGGTATTCTGGATGCTAAAAATAAGCATCACTATTTTTTGTGTATATCATTGCCCTTTGCAGGTGAAAGCAGAAATATTTTGCCAAAAGACAGAAATACAACTGTAAGCTGCTAAGTCTGAATTTCTTCTTCAACTTGGTCTGAAGAGAATTTTTGACTCTCCTGGGAAGATGTGATATCAAGTGGCAAGTTGATATTGGTCAGATACTTCCTGGATAGTTTCCGAGGCAATTGTCCATGACCTGTATCTTTCTTGCCAGTTAATAATGCTTTTCAGGAAGGTATTTTTAATTACTATTTCAGCTTGAGACTGCTGTGAGACTTATCTATGGCGGGAGGTATAATTTTATTGTTTGTTGCCCTGAATAGAATGTTCACACTATGATGCTAATTGAGTGAGCCTCCTCAGAAAGGAAAGCAGAGACCATCGTAGTAATTCCGAGGATTAAATCCTTAGCTTTAATAAGGTAGAACTCTTTCCAACTCACCTATAGGTCTTACAAATAATATTCAGAGAAAGTTTGTTAAAATATATATTAAGAATTAAAAACAAAAGATATGCAATAGCCTTCTCTTATCCCTACCATATATATAAATGATATATATATCATTTATATATTTGTATATATTTGTGTATATTTATATATAAAGACTGATTTAAAGTTTATTTGTAAGCTAATTGCTTTTCTAGTTATAGATACTGTTTCTTTAAATTTCTTACATATATATATTTTATTATATTCATGATTTGAGGATTTTTACATTTGATTTGGCTTCTCTTGTGCTTAAGTCAAAATACCAGAGTCCGCAAAGAAAAGGGATGAAAGTGGGATCGACACAAGTCTCAGCTGTATTGTTCATCGTGTTATAAAAAATCCTTCAAATTTCTCTTTAAAAATGCTATGCAAGTTCTTTATCAACAAGGCTTCCCCCTCCAACCACTCATCAGTCCTGAGTTCTTTTCTGGGTGCTCAAAGCTTATCTTGATCCATTGATTTCTTTTTCTTTTCTTTTCTTTTTTTCTTTTTATTTATTTTATTTTTTTTTTTTAGCTTATTTCCTGTGCAGAGAATGCGTATTTAAAAGTGAGGTGAATGGTTCAGAAACTTTCAAGTATTTTCAATTTTATATATATTTTTTTCAATTAGAGGTGCATTTTTAGCTTCTTTCTCTTTCTTTCTTTCTTTCTTTCTTTCTTTCTTTCTTTCTTTCTTTCTTTCTTTCTTTCTTTCTTTCTTTCACTTTAAAGGATCTGCCTTGTGCTTAGAACATGGCTTGTTTTGTATTTCCCAGCTCTTGCGTGTGTGTGCTGGCATGTGTGTATTTTATCCCAGCTAGTTATAACCTGATAACCTGATTTCATACTGTGCTTTAACACAACAATACAGTCATCAAACTAAAGCAACACAGTAAGCGGTCACATTAACCATCATTGTGCTTGATCACTCGGGAGAGATTAAATGTATTCATTTTTACTATAGATAATCAAATATTAAAACATGTTAAGGTAAAGAGAGGTAAAACTATTGAACTGTGACATGCTCATTGCCCAAACAATATCCTATATGTCATGTGTGATGCTCTTGGCAAGATGTTTGGAGGAAATTTCATCAGGTTTTTCGGCTTCTCATTTGCATTTGGTTTATCTAAAGTGAAATCCATTCAATTTTATTGAACTGTAATTCTAGTAATTTACAATATTTACATGCTGCGGTTAGATTGAAATCAGTCCTTAATTCAAATTCAATCTAAATTTACTGCATAGTAATTAGGGCTTTGTAACTGACACTGGGGGCCTATTGATTTAATGAAAAACTTAACCTTACAGTAAGTGTTTAATTAGTTGCTGCAGTAGATTCTGTTCTGTCCTAAATTGTGGACTTTAGAGAATCAGGTACTAATTTAAATTACACAACTATATAAAGATCAGAACTAATTTTTTTTTTTTTTTTTTTTACATGTAGCCTAACAGATGAATTAATTTCTTCCTCTGAAAAGGATAGTGGAAAGAGGCGGTAATGAAAGTAATTTCCTACCCTGCCTAATTTTATGTAAGGCCGGGCTAGCTATCCTGGAAATGATTACCTACCTCTGTTAAATATTGATATAAAGAGTTATGAAAATTAAAAGTCAATGAGATTTCTTACAGGATTATTTTGTAAATGGAAAACTGAAACAATATACATATCTACTTAGAGAAGAAAGACTCTTAGTAGAGAAAGAAAATTAAAAGATTACCCAAAATAAAACCAAAGGTGTTTTTCTTCAGATAATGTTAATCAGCAGCCCCAAGTGCCATTTTTAGCAATCATATTAATTTTCTAGATGAGGATTTAAAGCATTTAAATCAACCATAGTGATTTTTAAATGGTAGTCACTGACGGTCTCTGTTTAAATAAACCTAAATCAAAACAAACTATTTTAATTGCAGGCAATGTTTTTTTTCCTAATTTAAGAATTACAGTATTATGTTGAAATGAGGAAACTTTTAAACTGAATTTTAACTTGTCTATAACCTCTCAGATCTATAACTCATTTCTCTTAGTATATATTTGTGTTCTCGAAGCTAGAAATAGTAATGTTTCTATATAAAACTAAGAGATTAATGCCAAAGGAAAGAAGATTCCTGCTGACACATTATTCATTACTTGTCTAATTTATATTAGATGTACTAAAGGTACAGTGAAAAGAGACCTTTTTTTTTTTAAACCAGTATTTCTTTGACTTTCCATTTCTTGTGAAAACAGAATTATTTGGTGGTAAAAAATCAAAATATATTTTTTTAAATGAAGATTTTATGTTCTTTAATATATATTTTCAAATAATCAAATATCTATTAAGAGCATTCTAAGTAGACAACATGGATAACACCACTAATGTATATTTGAAATCAATTAATAATGATAAAGTTAATTCATTAATGCTACATTGATGCCTAATATCACAGTGAGTGAATCAAGCATTTCAATACTGATCAATACTGAATTAGTTCTAAAATATGTAAGCTGTAACTGTAAGGTAGGTAATATGAAATAAAATCTAGCTTATGCCTCAGAATGATTGGAACATCTGTTTCAAATGAACCAATTCCTACTAAAATTAAAAATGTTTAATTCAAAGATATCTCCTTTTGAACGCTTCTGTTTTAATGTAAAGCTTTGAGTGAAGGATTTTATTATAAAATGGAAAACTCCAAATATGAATAGAGAAATTAGAATGACACTCAAAAACTTGGGGGAAAAAAACCCACAAAAACCTTTAATACGTGTTGGAGTCTATCTCAGATTTCATTTTATGAAAACAGTTTGCAAATACATCTTTCTTTTCTTGACAATCCACCAGATTCAGACCTCATTCCCCCAACACACCTCAGCATGGAGGCAATACACACCAGGTACAGAAGGTTGAAGACTGCACACTCTCCTCCTTTGAATGCTCCCTCTGATAAATGGCAGGCACAGAAGCCATATTGCCCATCTCTCAGAGTGGCCTTCGGCGCCAACACAGCTGAAATCTGGAGGCTTGCCGCATTCACATTGTCAGCTTAAATACCCAGTAAGGACTCAAACTGGGAATAAGACAAAGTACCGTTGCATGTTGATCCACTTCACTGGCCCCACCAATTAGCTGTGAAGAATATGGCTCATTTAGAAGTGTATATGATAATACTGAAGCATAACTGAAAATTAGGTATATAAAAAAGGAGGTCATTAGCTTACACTTGTCTTATCTTCAGCTAAATGAGTCGCAGATAAAAATCAAATAGGAGAAGTTAAGTCTTCTTAAGCTTTTGAGCTCTTTCTCGAGTACTTACATGATATGGATCTCTATAAAGAAAGTTGATAGCATCGCTATTTACAACACTACAATTAATGTTGTGTTACAGTTTTCATTACCAGCCCTCTATTTCTGGAGGTGCAGAGCTTTAACATAAAAATTTGTTCTAGGTTAAAAAGAAAAGCAGTGTGGTAGATTACCTGTGGAAAATAAACTGACAGACAGTATCTATGGGCTTTTCCACGTATTAGAATTCCAAGGTAGTGCACAATTACATTGGCACCTGCTATATCTTAATGAATTGTTATAGATTAAAAAGGTAATCTTCTAATAGAAAATAAAATGCAATTTATCTGAAATATATGCCATCGCGTAGTTTTGTTTGTGAGGAAAAAATCGAAACGTGACTCGTTATTAGTGGGGTTTAGACAAATAAAGAGAATAATGAAGTTCGCAATTATTTAAAATCATAATTATGAGTTACCTGCAGTTTTATGGATTATGTGCTTACCATAACAAACATTAGGAGGACTCTAAAGATGTCCCAAGTATTGTCTTTATTCTAATATATATATATTGAGAAATATATATATTAGATATATATATATATATCTATAATTAGAAAATATAGAACAGGGGAGCCTGGGTAGCTCAGTCGTTAAGCATCTGCCTTCTGCTCAGGTCATGATCCTGGAGTCCCCGAATCGAGCCCTGCATCTAGCTCCTTGCTGGGCAAGTAGCTTGCTTCTCCCTCTCACTCCCCCTGCTTGTGTTCCCTCTCTAGTTGTGTTTCTGTCAAATAAATATATAAAATCTTCAAAAGAAAGAAGAAAATGTAAAACATTATCAACCAGAAGCTAGAGGGGATCATAGCAGACTTGTGATGGAATTCCAATAGACACACTTGGTTGGTAAGTTGATAGATTAGTGGTGGTTGTTTTTTGGTTTTTAACTATTTATTTTTCAATTCCTAACACCGGAACTGTTTTGAGCAAGCCTGACAAACATAGCATGAAAACACCTCTGTATTTCTGACCTCTCCCCAAAATCTTGAATCCCTCAGGCAAAAGCACAGGGTGCAGAAGATCAAATCTCTTAATATCTATCTAATCCAGCCTGTGCCCATTATATCTGGACACCTGTATGTCTGTCCCTAAAGCATGCTAAAAGAAAGGAAATGCTGTATCCAGTCCTTGATAAACACCTCTCTGATGACAGAATCTGCTGCTCAGGGACCACATAACCATGAAAAGACACCCTACTCTGATAGCATGACTGTTCAAACTCTAGAGGTAAAAGCTGCTTCTTGAAAGTCATGAGAATGTCAGGCTCCAGTCAAACACATAATTGAATTGCCTATTGGGCTGAGCTACTTCAAGATAATCAGAGACTGTCTCAGATAGAGTATCTGAGGAACAGATACTCTGAGGCTGTGGAACAAACCTGGACTTTGCAATCAGACAGTCAGTGGAATTTGGGACTTTGCCATTGAGCCTCTGCTTGACTTCTCAGGGCTCTGTTTCCTCTAAACAGGAAACATGATATTCACCTTGTATAGTAATGGTGAAGACTGAATGAGATTTTATATGCATACCCTATACTGAGTAATCTATAGATAGAAATGACAGTGATTATTATTATACTTACCATCAGTGCAATTGGTGAGTCTCTGCAGCAAACCTTTATGTTTCCCTTGGGTCGACTCCAAGCTTCCCTATCTCTGACCTCCATGAATTCTCATCTGTGTGTGATTTTTAAAGTTACTAAGCAGCAAAGTCAAGTACAAACCACAAGATGAATATCACCGCTTTCTCTATAAGGGTTTCATTTTTTGATTCAGTAGGCAGCAGTATTAGAAATTTGATTTTGAATTGGAAAAAGAATGTAGGAAATGTTTATCAGATTTATTGTGCAATAGACAGATATCCAAAATTTGTTAAGTTGTATTGACATTTGCCATCTAAGTGACTTCTTTAAAATAACTGCAATCTTTGGCCATCTTGTATATATAGTCCATTAAACAGGGTTGGATACAAATTTACCAGTAAGTTGGCTAAAAACACTGGCTTAACCATTGTCTTATTTACTTGCATGGGTTTATATAGATATGTATTGTATATATATAAAATATATTTTATGTATTTTATATATTTCTATATAAAATATATTTTATATATAAAAACAAATGTAAGCACAATACAAGGCTTAGTGTTCTTATTTCTTGTGTTGAATGCACACAGTAGATAGTATTTGAGTCACCAAATCACACTGAATGGTAAATATGTCATAAGAAAATATTTGCCAAATCCCCCAAGGTAATGGCATTTGCCTCATCAGAAACTGGCTGAACTTCCTCTCCAGCATTCTGTATGAAGCAAAGATCACCTAGCAGCAACACTTTCTTTCCGTAGCTACTTTTATGGAAATCAAGGTCCTCAAAGCCTTGGGATAACATCCTCTCAAGAACGCTGGAGACCCAGGAGCAAGTGACCAGAGGGGACTCTCCTGCAAATTGTGTAGATGCGGAGAAACCCGTTCATTCGTCTGCCGGCATTGCACTGAAATTCTGAAAATGCCCCCGTTCCTTTCCAAGGCAACCTCTGGCCTGGGAACCTCTCTTCTGCTCCAAGAACAATATTGGTTTTAGGACTTTCTGTCTGGAAGAATCACAATCGTGCCACTTCCGGTCTCATCTTTAGACAGACCTCTCCTTGGCAGTGGCTATCAGAAAGCTCAAGAATCAGCTACCAAAGAAATTCTAAAAATACAGAAATCAGGATAGGCTTTAAAACTACCATTGTGAGTGTGTCTGTGTGATGTATGATGTGTGCGTGTGAGTGTGTAAGATAGTAAAATTCAGATAAGGCTGAGACTAAACAGTTTAAATCATAACCATGTAAGTTCTTTATCTCCCATAATTTATTTTCAGTTATATTCCTAGTTTAGGAATTTTAACATTTAATCTGGGTACTATTTAAATCATCTGGAAGGCTCACTGTTTATTTTAAAAAGCTATATAAAGTATCTAACTGCACAGTTAGAACAATACAGTAGGAAAAACAATCTAATAATATATATGAGTATATGTGTGCATCAAATTAGAAATTTCAGATGTAGAAAACTAAAATATATTAAGATTCACCAAATAGCTAATTTTACCTCTTTTTGTCAATCCTGCTTTGAAGCATAATAGGAAAGCAAAGTTCATGGAAAATTTGACTTCCAGCTATTCATACTACACATTTAGTAATTATTGTCCATTTATAAATTATCCATTAGGACACATTTCTGGTTCAGTAAGATATTGAAATATTTTCAAATCAATTGATCTGAGAATAGACTCAATAAAATTCTTTGTCTTAAGATAGCTATTTATATTGTACTTTGTTTGCATAGAGTTAAGATTATATTTTATATTTGGATAACCTATTTTTTGTTTGCATTTTGATGAGGGAATATTTTTAATGTATACCTGGGGATGACTCAGTATCACCAGATGGTACTTTGCCATCCACAGGTTCCACTTTGCCTGTTTTGCAAGTTTGTGACAGCCCACAGGGACATGCTGCGGCATTCATCCAGTCAATAATGTATCTGGGACAACTTTAATAATGCAAACATCTTTATGAGTTTAAACAACATCCGTTTGTCCTACTCCAGTAAAATTGGTTTGTATGATAAGTCATGGTATTCCATCCAGAAAGAATGCTCTGTGCTAATTGCCTTGATCTGGGCAAGAGGATGGAATTAATTGCTATCATTTTTACCAAGTTTTCAACTTAGACTAAAGAAACTCTTCCTTGTTTTATGTTGTTTCTCAGCACGGGTACAGAAAATCATTTCAGTAAGAACACCGTGCATATTGGTAAGAATTATAGTAACAATGATTGTTATCAATAATAACTTTTGTCATTATTAGCAGTCATGTTATTTTTAAAACTTAGAATTTATAATGTGATGTATGCTGCACAGAACTTTTACCATTGATGAGTCTCAAGGGTCTTGTGCTATGGAGCAAATAATTTTCCATCTGTCTCTGGATTTTTTAAGTATCATGTTCTCTGATGACTTGAAATTTTCTGGTCTTTTCTTCTCCAATTTTCCAAAAATGGAATTTTACAGTAAAACAAACTTGCTATTTAACATATTTTGAAAATAAAATTTTTATTATCTTACAAATTAATTTTCATTCTGTTTGTACATTTGTTCTTTAAAATGCCTTCTGAGACTTTATGGTTTAGGAATATCATTTATGGTCTTTCAGAAAAAAATTTGGTTTTTGGGTTTTATGGTAAATCTGGCATTTATTCACTTCATTAAGAAGGAATGAAATGGTAAATGCCTTGTTGAACAGAATAGGTTATATTAAAATCCAAATTTAAACTTTGCTTGGTTATTGATTTTAAACTTTGTCTATAAAATAGAAATAAAAGTTGAATTCATAATGAAAAAAATGAAGACGTTATTTATGTTCACATTACAAAGTATCAAATTATAAATATAAGAGCACTATAAAAGTAAATATATATTTATCATTCAAAATAAAATGGAATTTTGTTTTATCCATTTTTTCTTATATATATTTCTTCATAGCCTCTATCTTCTTTTCTTACACCAAATCTCAGGGGGAAAAAAAAAATTTAAAAACAGATAATGAGAGGTAGGTTACTGCTCACATTCCTGGGGAAGGGGAATGTATGTGTGTGTGTGTGTGTGTGTGTGTGTGTGTGTGTGTGTGTGTGTGTATTTAATGCTTTGGCAAAATAAGACACAGGTGGTATTTCCCACTATGTGAGTTATGTATTTTAGGAAGTCTTTAATAAAGTAGATACGGAGATAGTCCTGCCAATTAATCACTTTTGAAGGATGTTGAATAGTGCTAAGTAATGATTCTCTTGAAAACTCATTGTTGAAAGTTCACACAGATGAGTGCTATTAAAGTATATTATTCTAGATGTGATTTCGCTTTAAGCCAGAAAAGTGGACATTAATTTGTAGTTTTCTACATTGGTAATTTATCTACTTATGTAAGTCAATTCCTTTAATATATTCTGACAGTTTGGTCTTAATGGAGCAAAAGTGAATACCACTTCCTTAACATATTGTATGAATTTTTTAAAAATTGAAATTCATATGATAATGTTCTTTTTAGCATTTCTTCTAGTGAATGGTGTATTGGGAGTAAAAGTATATTACTGAATAAAACTAAGGAATAGCTTTTTCTCCTTTATGGGACTAGAGAAACGTTATTGTCATTGTATTATTCCCCAGTTACTATTATACAAATAAAGCGTGGCTTTATGGTGTTTAGACAGTTATTAATGATATTCTTTTACTGTTGAAGTCTGACCTCTAGGCATATGTGTATATATGTATATGAGAAGGTCTATCCCACAATTCTTGAAAAAGACCTCCTTAATTTGAGGATATTTAAAGATGGGATAAAATTAAACTTGTACATATCTTTGAGAAAAAGCTAAATACTGCTTCTCTTTTTCCCAAAATACCACATATTTTAGCAAGTCCCAAAAGAACAGTTTGTAGAAATTCAGTTCATCCTTTTTTTAACTAACAGAGTCACTGTGAGAAAGAAATGAAATAATAAATATACATTGAGAGTATAAAAACATAAGCAAAACATAGCAATTACTTTAATGATGACAATTTTATAAGATGGAAGGGAAATTAGAAAGAATAGGGATCTGATCCTGGCAAGTTTGTTTGTTTTTCTAATAGCACAATTTTTTGTTGTTGTTGTTAAAATGGTAATGAATAACTTTGGCTATGACAGAAACTAAGATTTTTATAGTGACTATTTTCAGTTAGACAACTGGGCATGGATTCTATCTTTGTATTACAGATTTTGTATTCCAGCTAAATTATATTGTAAAATATAACACTGGAAAAATTCTTCTGTGATCATAGGCATATCAGTTAATCTTTCTGGGTCCACTGCTCATATCTGTAATATGAAAGAACTAGGTTAAGTAATCTTTAGTTCCTTTTTGTTTGTTTGTTTTTAAGGGTTTTTGTTTATTTGACAGAGATAAACGCAGCTAGAGCTGGAACACAAGCAGGAGGAGGGAGAGGAAGAGGGGGAGAAGCAGGCTTCCCGCCGAGCAGGGAGTCCAGTGCAGGGCTTGATCCCAGAACTCTGGGATCATGACTTGAACTGAAGGCAGATGCTTTCTGACTGAGCCACCCAGGTGCCCCAAGATAAAAAAGCTTCTTCACTCAAGGTGGTGTAGAAAGAGAGATTAAATATATTTACTGCAGTAACCAAAAAGAAATGGGCTGTAGATATCCTTTTGATTACTTCCAAGTTCTTACCCCCAAAAGTCAAATAGAGGTAAATGTAAGTAGGCATTTAGTACATAGTGAGAAAGAAACTTTTGAATGCCCAAACTCAGAGCAGTGAAAGTGACGCATAATGAAGAATAAACACTAGGGAGATTCTGGTCTAAATGTGTAAAAATTATTCTACCTAAATCAGAACTCACACTTCAACACATCCTAGATGAGTTCTGCAAATCTAAACATGCTAGAAATTTGAGATAATCGAAAGATGATGGTATTACTGGTGTCTTGGCCTGTGGAACTTCGGAGTCTCTGGAGAGGAAGAGTAGTTTACAATTATACAGATAGGTTATATTTTGTATATTTTGATCTATTCCACACTTAAAACTTTGATACTCATCCAAATGTCAATGCTCCAAAATTTGTACATCTGTTCCAGATTTTTCTATAGATCTCAGTATCTCTAATAGACAAACAAAAACGACAGTGACAACATGATTAAATACTTTTATAGGGCTTTTATTGTGCTACAAAGTATTTGAGAGACCTCACATATGTCAGCCAATTTGATCCTCATAGCAATCCTTTGAGTGGATACTATTTATTTTTACTATTATTTTTAACATTTAATAAATGAAGAGACTGAGACCCAGAGCAAGTAAGTCACTTGCCCAAAGTTATACAGGTCATAGGAATCAAGATTTGAAACAAACTGGTTCCAGACTCTTGGCTACTTACACTTGTGCTTTATTTTCTCTCAGCTGTTCATAGATCACCTAATTGCCAACGAAGAGTTCAGCACTAAAAATCCGAACCTATCAAAGTCCATTTCTCCTTTTTTTATTGTCCTGGCAATCACATTCTGTTCAGTGGTCTTGGATATAAGCATAGCTTATGTTTCCTTATCCTCATATCTAATCACACAAATGAAGACTTTCCCTCAAATAAATTCCTCTATCTGTCTCATTTCTTTTCTATTGCCTCTCCATTAAAGGGTTTGGAACTTCTCTCCTGAACTAGTAAAAATTGTCTAATTTATCACCAGATACCCACTCAGGTCATTTCCCCAATTCAACTTGTTCAGTGGTTCTCCTTAATCTTCAAGATAGTATGGACAATGCATGAGAAGCTTCCTGCTTATCTTTCCAAATTACCCCCTAATCCCCATCTCCTTCTTCTTCCTCAACCTCACACACCCTCTTGTTCTAACCAATTATCCTTTTTTTTTTAATTAACATATAATGTATTATTTGCTTCAGGGGTACATCTGTCTTACACAATTCACAGCACTCTCACCATAACACATACCCTCCCCAATGTCCATAACCCAGCCACCCTATCCCACCTCCTCCCACCGCCCAGCAATCCTCAGTTTGTTTCCTGAGATTAAGAGTCTCTTAAAGTTTGTCTCCCTCCCCAGTCCTATCTTGTTTCATTTTTTTCCCTCCCTGACTCTCAAATTCCTCATGTCATATGATAACAGTCTTTCTCTGACTGACTTATTTCACTTAGCATAATATCCTCTAGTACCATCCATGTTGTTGCAAATGGCAGGATCTTGGTTTTTGATGGCTGCATAGTATTCCATTGAATATATATACCACATCTTCTTTATCCATTCATCTGTTGATGAATATCTAGGTTCTTTGCATAGTTTGGCTATTGTGGGCATGCTGCTATAAACATTTGAGTGCACGTACCCCTTCGAATCGCAACATTTGTATCCTTAGGGTAAATACCCAGTAGTGCAATTGCTGGGTCATAGGATAGCTCTATTTTCAACTTTTTGAGGAACCTCCATACTGTTTTCCAGAGTGGCTCCACCAGCTTGCATTCCCACCAACAGTGTAGGAGGGTTCCCCTTTCTCTGCATCCTCATCAACATCTGTCATTTCCTAACTTGTTATTTTTAGCCATTCTACCTGGTGTGAGGTGGTATCTCACTGTGGTTTTGATTTGGATTTCTCTAATGCTGAGGGATGCTGAGCACTTTTTCATGTGTCTGTTGGCCATTTGGATGTCTTCTTTGTAGAAATGTCTGTTTGTGTCTTCTGCCCATTTCTTGATTGGAATATTTGTTCTTTGGACATTGAGTTTGATATATTCTTTATAGATTATGAATCCTAGCCCTTTATCTTTTATTTTGTTCCTGTGTGCTTAACTCAAATGCCATGTCTATTCATCCATTTAAAATGACTTATTGAGAGTGTATGAAGTTTTAGAAACTTAGCCAAATATTAAGAATCCAGGGGTACTCAACACTGAGATTCGTCTTTTTTTCCCCTGAGTTTATGGTTTAGTTAACTATAAAGATAAACAAATATTTACAGAATAAGTACTCCACGGTAGAAGAACCATGTTCTTTAAGCATGAATTTAGGAGGAGAAATTAAAGGCTTCCTGAAGTAAGGAATAATAGAAATTAGTCATGGAGTTGAGAATCTAACCTCAAGGGGTTAGATTGGCCTCAAAGACAATGCCTCAAAGACAATGCCTACAATGGAGGCCTTTGGTATCTCAGAGAAAAGACAAGTGCAAAAGTGGGACCTGTCTAGAAGTTTCCTTGCACTTCCCTCTTCTGTGTTCTGGTGAGATCCCAAAGCGTCCATCCCTTGTTTCCCTCCATGTTGACAAAGGATCACTACATGGAGTAAACGCTTACCAGCCCACTAAACCTACAGCCCCTCTATGACAGGTCCTTTACAAATGTTCAGTATGCACTGCAGAGATACACAGACTGATTTTTAAAAATACTGGGATCTCAGCACTGTTGTGCGACAATGAGGTTTTGTGTGTAAAGTTGATGTAGAATAATAAAACCGCAGATTTAAGGAGATTGAGTGAGTGTGATAGATTCTGTGTGTCCCTGTGTACAATAAAAAGAATAAGAAAATTACCACAAACCATACCAGAACAAGAAAAATTACCATGAGAGAGAAGCAGAGTGGTCGAGAGAATGTTACATTTACCATAGATATCTATCACACAAGAAATAGGGAACCAACAACGAGCTAGAAAATGTCTAGCAATATACAAGCTACTGTGGAAGGATAGAAGGATAGGAAAAGACAAAGAAACCCATGAAACCTTGCTCATCCAGTTTACTTGAGGGGCTTACTGTTCATTTTTGGAGACACAATATCCCCCAAATAAATTCAGGGTGGCTATCAGTGAACTATCAGCAAGCTGCCAAAGCAAATGACCAGAAAATGACAAAGTGTGGATACGAAGTCCCATCATCAGGCATTGAATATATTTTGTGATCACTTAGAGCTGTCACAAAAATGAACACTGTGTCTCAGAGAAATCTGAGCAGGCTCGAGGTAAAAAATAATAAGTAGAAGCATCTAAATTTGGAGAGCAGAAAAAGAGACCGGCATTGGCAAACATGATGTCTGTTTATTTGGTAGGCAAAATTACATCCTTGACTCTGTGATATCTGAACGCTATTCAATATTCACCTTTCCCTTCCATGTTGACTGCACTTGTCTGCTTATAATTAAAATCCCTCACTGTCCACGCATGTATTACTTTATTCTGAACGTTTTGTTCTCAACATGTGTATCTGTTTCAGTGTGCTTCTTTAGAGATCAGTTACCCAGAGACCACACATCATTTAAGGATTTAATAAAATACATACTTATGATAAAACTATTTCGCTTCTCTTTATTTAGACTCCTCTTGCCATAAAAATAAAATACCAACCTGTAACTTTTCAATGTATGATTTTAACGATTCCTTTAAAAAAATTATATTTTATCTGAATTCAAGGCATCCGTTAGCACTGCTTTACAATGGAGCGTATTTGAAAGGGGATGTTTTATGCACATGCCAAATGAATTCATTAAGGCCAGTGTGATTACAGTGAATGCCACACGAATTAATAATAATGGGACCTCTAAGTGTTACCATTACTTTCACAGTATGTTACTGTTCTTAGACTTATGAGCCCTGAGGA
This sequence comes from Spilogale gracilis, assembly GCA_004023965.1. Lineage (NCBI taxonomy): Eukaryota > Metazoa > Chordata > Mammalia > Carnivora > Mephitidae > Spilogale > Spilogale gracilis. The sequence continues at coordinate 1,064 of PITA01017629.1, read as the reverse complement.
TAAATGGCACATATTACCTTCACATGTTAATTGTATCTTAATAATCAAAGGTTGTCCTAGCAATCTTGTGGGCAGTAAAAATTCCTAGCCCCCTATATATGGAGAAATTACTCTTATTTACAAGTTTCACTGAAGAGTGATTCAGTATTTTAGATTCCAATTATAAATGGCATTCACGTTAGGCCTCCCACTCATTCACTGAAATGTTACAGCCTTTAGACATATGTTTTCCATGGCCAATATTTACAGTGAAGAACTTAAATTGCCGAGGACTTTTTCTGGGAGTCTGTATTTTCATTTGCTTGAGAATAGACATCTGATCAGAGAGCTATGTATGCACCTTTATGCTCATTTAATCTGCTTTCTAATAGATGTGTTCATACAGGGACTTACACATGGACATACACACTCATTGTGGCTCAGTTACTGGATCTTGCAATAATTTTATCTTTGACTGTATCTCCCTCACCAGAAAAATTATAATCATATGCACGTTTTTAAAAATGAGCTTTGAAACATATAGCTATAAAGAAGGTGTACAACACCCCTCTTAACTCCCATTCCTAACCCAGATTTTCTTTTTTCTTTTTTTTTTGTGAGTATTTAGTCTTTTTTTTTATTGTTACTTAAATTTTTTTTTCCAGTGTTCCAAGATTTTCATTCCCCATTCCCCACACCCAGTGCTCCATGCTTTAGGTGTCCCCAGTACCCACTACCAGGCTCTCCCATCCCTCCATCCTCCTCCCTCCAAGTCCCTCAGTTTGTTTCTGTGTCCAAAGTCTCTGTTATTTCGTTTCTCTCCCTGGATTACCCTAGTTCCCCTTTACTTTCCTTCTCCCACTGTCCTCCAGGTTACCCCTCATGTACCGCAAGTAAGGAAACCATGCGATACTTGACTTTCTCTTCTTGGCTTATTTCACTCAGCATAATCTCTTCCAGTCCAGTCCATGTTGCTACAAAAGTTGGATATTCATCCTTTCTGATGGAGGCATAGTATTCCATTGTATATATGTACCACATCTTCTTTATCCATTCATCTGTTGATGGGCACCTTGGCTCTTTCC
>PITA01017628.1:16320-42866 GCA_004023965.1 Spilogale gracilis | reverse complement strand
GAATACCCAACTTTTGTAGCAACATGGACTGGACTGGAAGAGATTATGCTGAGTGAAATAAGCCAAGAAGAGAAAGTCAAGTATCGCATGGTCTCACTTACTTGTGGTGCATGAGAGGCAAACTGGAGGACAGTGGCAGAAGGAAAGCAAATGGGAACTAGGGTAATCTAGGGAGGGAAACGAAACAACAGAGACTTTGGGCACAGAAACAAACTGAGGGACTTGGAGGGAGGGGGGTGGAGGGATGGGAGAGCCTGGTGGTGGGTACTGGGGACACCTAAAGCGTGGAGCACTGGGTGTGGGGAATGGGGAATGAATCTTGAAACACTGGAAAAATAAATTTAGTAACAATAAAAAAAAATAGATCTAAGAAGAGCGCCTGGGTGGCTCAGTTGGTTAAGCGACTACCTTCGGCTCAGGTCATGATCCTGGAGACCAGGGATTGAGTCCCACATCAGGCTCCCTGCTCGGCAGGAAGCCTGCTTCTCCCTCTCTCACTCCCCTTGCTTGTGTTCCCTCTCTGGCTGTGTTTCTCTCTATCAAATAAATAAAATCTTAAAAAAAAATAGATCTAAGAAACCATTTCTAAACCCAAGATCATCTAGATTTTTCTCCTATATTAGCTTCTTAAATATGTTTTTTGATTAGAAAAAATAGAAACTCTGAATAAGTCAAGGTCCCCACCAGATTATTAAAAATAGAGACTTTAGTGAAGGGACAACTTGAAACAAACTCGGTAAAGCTAAGGAAACACATAAGGGGTGGTGAGACACCTAGAGATAGCACCCATGGTAAACTATTACCACTCCTGGGTCAGATGAGGAAAGGGAAGAAGTAGTGCTGGTACCTAAGCAATGGTAAAGGGGCTATTACCATGGACTCGACTACTACCAAAGATTGCACTTTTGGGCAGGGAGAGAGCCAAGGAAGAAATACCTTCACCTCTTCTCCTTACCTTCTGATGTCATGTCACTAACCCTACTTGGCCAAACTCAATAGAAGGCAGCCAGCAAATGAGGCTAGGGAGTACAGTCAGAAGAAGTTGTCCTCCTGCAGCACAGAACTGAGCAGAGAGGTGGGGAGTCCGTGTGGGAGCGGGTACATGAAGAATAAGGACCATGAGCTCTTTGCCTGACAAAAAAGTATATAAGTCATACTTTTACTATTATGGGCCAAGTTTCAGAGCTGAGCTTTATCACTTCGCAGCTGTATGACCAAGGTGAGTGAACACCTCCATTTCTTTGACTGTGAATAATAACAACATTGCATTATAATATTGAAATGACTATATTAAATGTCTACTATATAAAGTATCAGTGAGTACCCAATATATGCCAGCAACTGTTACAACTATTACTACTCTTACTAGTGTAACCATTTCTGTTAGAGAGAGAGGAGAAAGAGGTAGCAAAACCAGAAATGTAAGCATTATCTCTCAACAGAAGACATACATGAAATGAACAGCCAAAGCCATACCTGGCAATGAGATATTAACGTACCCCACTAAAATCAAGAACCAGAGAGGGATGTTTTCTACCTGTACTATCATGTAATGTTCTAGAATTTTAGCTAACACAAGATATGTAACATTGTAAAGAGAAGAAATTTACCTTTTTATGACTTTTAGACAATGATGATTCTCTAGAAGGATCCCAATACCTAAATTTTAAAATTAAGTAGCTAGACACATAATGAATTTATAAAGCATCAGTGGTTTTTCTAAAATTCAGAAAAAAAGTTATGTATAATATTTAATGGAAATAAATTCCGTTTTGTAATGGTAACACAAAATATGAAGCGCCTAAATGAACTTACAAACAATTTTGCAAACAACGTGAAGGCAGCTAAAAAAACTGATAGCTACATGAAAAAAAGGATGTGGTAAATGTAAAACATTCATGTACAGGGTTAATGCAATCACATTTAAATTCCCAGTGGGATTTATTCTGAAACATGTTCAAGTTAAATTAAGATTCATCTAGAAGAATAAATTCATGAGTAGAACTGAGAAAAGATAAAATAGAAACAAAATAGAAAAAAGATTGACTTTTGATATTTGTTCTTCTAGATGTGAAACCATACATAGTTTAATATTAATATAATTAAAATGAGTGGTGGTGGTGGCACAGAACAAAATACTAGAACAAGGGATGAAGTAGAAATTCCAGAAGCAGAATAAGTATATTCACATGATGAACTTAAATATGTACTCTAATACATTACCCCCAAGTAAATACCAGGCTGATTAAAGATTTAAATGTTGACAATCAGCCTTGATAAAAGTCCTGGAAGAATACATGGCAGAATGTTTGTGTATCTCAGAATGGAAAAGGGCTTTATGAAAATAAAAGCAGTACAAAATAGTCACCCTGGTTGAACTTGGGTCAGATCTGTGGCCACACCTTTCTCAGTGATTGCTGAATGCCATTTTCTTCTAGATGCTGAAGGGTGTGGAGTTTCCCTGAGATGCACAGATGGTGCGCAACATGCCTATTACACGATGTTCATCATCATCATCATCACAAAGAACCTGAAGCTTTTTAGAGCACGTATGACATGCCAGACATTACGTTAGACTTCTTTTTTTTTGACATGTCTTAATTCATTAGAGTCTCACAACCGAAATATGAGGTAGGTGCTGTTGTTATTAGTGTCTGCAATTTAACAGATAAAGATAACCTTATAGTGATAAATGACTCGGTCAAAATGGTAAGGTCAGCAGGTGGTAGAGTCTACTAGCTTTCAAAGCTTATTCTCTGAATTATTAAACTGTACACTATTGTACTACATCTCTCTGAACCTTGATTTCCTCATCTATAAAATGGGATCTACATGGCAAGGCTGTCTTCAGATAGACAGGAAACATGCAATGCATTTTTCACAGTAAATGACATGTAATGAAACAAAACATTGGAATTAAAAAAATAATGAAGAGCAATGATAAGAATACACATAAATCTAGATAAATATTGGATGTATAAATAATAACATCTCTTCATGAGCTCGAAAATAGAAAACTAAAGTAGCAAGAAAAATAGCACTTTAATAAGTCGAGAATACCCCTTGTAATCTCTAGGGAAAATACCCCCCAAAATATTTAAGTATAATTAACAAACTAAGAAAAGAAGAGGTGAAATTATAAATTATTAAATAAATCCAAAAAATCTTAAGAAAGAACAGAAAATATAGAACAGTCATGGCAAATAGAAAACAAATAGTGAGGTAGTCGATTTAAGCCTAAATTACAGTATATTTAAACAGACTAAATATTTCAGTCAAAGTATATAGTTCCTCAAACCAGATAATAAAATAAAACAAAGTTGAACATGCTATTTATAAGAGATACATCATATATATGAGTATATCAACAAGTAAAGGATGGGGAAAAGATGCAAACCTAAAGTTATAAAGCAGAGATAAAAGTAGTTCATTTCAGAGCAATAAAAGTTTCTACTTTAAGAGAAAACTTTCTAATATTTGTTTGCACCTAATAACATAACCTCCAAATATGAAGGCTAAAAAAGGACAAGTCTACAAAGAGAAAAATATCCAGTCATGGTAGGAGACTATGTAAGTCAGGGTTCTACAGAGAAACAGAACTAAAAGCATATATATATTGAGAGATTTATTTTTAAGGTTTTGGTTCACATGACTGTGGAGTTGGCAAGTCCAAAATCTGCAGGGGAGGCTGGCAGGCTGAAACTTAGGCAGGAGCTCATGTTGCAGTTTTTAGGCAGAATTTTTTTCTCCTGGGGGGAAAAACTCAGTTTCTTCTCTTACGACCTTCTACTGATTGGGTAAGGCCCACCCACATTCTTGAGGGTAATCTTACTTAAAGTGAACTAATTATGTTAGTCACTTCTACAAAATACCTTGACAGCAATAGTTAGATTATTGTTTAATTGAATGAGGTACTATGCTCTATCCAAGCAGACACAGAAAATGAAGCATCATGCAAACTTTACACATTTTAAAATGTATATTGTATTTCAATTTTTTTAAAAAGGACATCAAACAAAAGTAAACCAAAGGGTTGGTAACTGTTGCAGATTGGCTACCCTAGGAAGCAGAGTCTGAGATGGAGATTAGCATGCAGGACTCCTCAGGGACTGTCTCGGGATCCACAGTTGTGGACTGGAGAGGGCGGAAGCAGGATTTGGGAAGGGGTGGAGCTTGAGAAGCAAAGCAGAATCATCTTTAACCTCAGCCAACTCTCCCAGGAGATCGGAAGATAGGGTGAGCTCTCAGAATTGTGCTGAGCTAGGGCAACATGGCTGGCTTTTAGGCATCCCAAATCAAGTGAGCACTGGAGGCAGGGCATCTTGGAAGGAGGATGTCCCCCAAGTAAGGCAGCTCCACAGCTGAGGCCACTGAGAAGGGGGCCGACAGCTGAGGGCCGTGTGCAACAGAGCTCTGGGAACTAGGGCAATGAATCCTTCAGTCCTGGTGGGACCTGGGCCACACATCACTGAATGTGTGTTTAGGAATCCATGTTTGGATTCCTAAGATGCTTAACTTCTTTGTCATGGGCATGATGTAGTTTTCATTATTTTAAACACATAGAAGAAGAGTGTGTACTAGGGTACCACCTGATGTGGTCATAAAGGAAACTGATCTCTGCCCCTTACCATGCTATGTAAATGGTGGCCCTCCTCAAAAGGATGAAAGAGTTTACAACTCCAAGAAGAACGCTGGCTAGTGTCCCAGAGACCCCGGTGTGTCACTGACTTACCCACTCAGTGCCCTGGGTCTTGAATATAGAGTAGACATGCTCTTCTGTCATCCAGGGATCTCACCTTAGGCCACTGATCACCTGTAGGAGTATCTTGTCTCAGTTCCTGAAGAGGCCATGGCCAGCAGTTCCCTGGATCTGATGGTGAACTATGGAGAGCAAGAATGGGACAGTTGTTAAGATAATTTGGCAGATTATCTCTTATGTTTCCTTAGCTCCATGAAGAAGTAGAGACCCATGTATTTACTCTGAGAAAGGGCTTCATTCATCCAGGGTGATGTTTGCTGAGCACCTGCTCTGTGTATGCTTTCCCACCTTGTCAAAGACAGTGCACAACTCCGTAGAACATTGTTTCCTTTAGTCATTGGCTATGAGTAACTCCCATTCTTTCATTATAATGCTTCCTTGGAAACTCACCATAGGTGATATAGACTGGCTCATACATAACTAGACAGAAGTTTCACGGCCATCAAGGAATTCTGAACAAGCGAAGACTACAGATGATGCATGTACTGCATGGTGATAGTTAAATAAAATAAATCAATATATACATACATACATACGTACATAATAAGGGCATAGTACCTCATTATTCATAGGAACATGGTACTAAAATGCCCATGAAATATTTTGTGTAAGCACAGATAACAAGTCATTGTCTTTGTTGAGTTCTTATTCTTAAACAATTTAGAATACTTTGTCCTTTAGGATGCATGCTGGGCAACTATATCATGACTGAGTGACTCAATTCTCTTATTTATTTTACTTTTAATGATTTCCCTTCTCCTAAGAAAATGCATAGATACCATATTAGAGCATGACCAGTAAGGTCCATCTATCTATGTATCTATCTCTATCTACCTATCTGTCTAGATATATAGAAAGAGAGAGAGGGGCGCTGGGTGGCTCAGTTGGTTGGGCGACTGCCTTCAGCTGAGTTCATGATCTCGGAGACCTGGGATCGAGTCCCACATGGGGCTCCCTTCTCGGCAGGAAGCCTGCTTCTCCCTCTCTCACTCCCCTTGCTTGTGTTCCCTCTCTGCCTATGTTTCTCTCTGTCAAATAAATAAAATCTTTTTTAAAAAAAGAAAGAGAGAGAGGAGAGAATAATTATAAAGCATTGGCTCATGTGATTATGGAGGCTGAGAAATCCCACAGTGTTGTCTGCATCTGAGACCTCAGGAGAGCCTAAGAGCCTGAGGCATAGATTCCAGTCCAAGTCTGATGACTAAGAACCAGGAGCACTAAGGCTGGGAGGAGATCAATTTCCCAGCAGTCAGGCTGACAGGAAATTCAGACTTCCTCTGCTGGTTTGGTTTGTTCTATTCAGGCTCTCACTGGGGAGGGCGCCTGCTTTACCCAACCTTCCAATTCAGATGCTCCTCGCTTCCAGAAACACCTTCACAGACACACCCAGAGTAGTGTTTAATCAGATATCTGGGCATCCCTTGGCTTCACAGATACAAATTGAGGTTAAATAATTATAATATAAACTTTGAGTAAAATTTATTTTAAAACATAATGTGTTATGAACCAGGATTAGGGACATCAGATAAAAAACAGAGTAACATTTTGTTGGATATTCTGTGTTGTTCTCTCCAGATCTCCTTCCAACCTTCACTGCCATGTTTGGAGCCTCAGGAGACTGACCTTTATGAAGAGCACCCACTGGAATGCTTTGCTGGTCTTCCTGTGGGGTTTGGCACATGGAGTCCGCAGAGGAAGCTGGGACAAAATGATTGGGGATGTTTATGTTCCTTCAGTCCGTGCTTTGGCAGCAGCCACAGTCCTGTGCTAATGGACACTGTCTGCCCGTCACCAGTCTCTGTGGGTTCTGGTATCCTCTCTTCCTGCTGTCCCCTCACCCTAGGGGAGTCATGGCTTTCTTGTGGCTTCTGACCATGAATGATGCTTGCACATTCCTTGTGGGTCTCCTGTAGCTGTGCCCACATCTCGGTGAGCAGTGCCCTCATTAGCTCCACTCAGTTACAGGTTCGAGCGCACTATCTGATTCCTGCCAGCACTCTAAAGGAACATTTTTCAGGGGTGCCTGGGAAGTATAGTTAATTAAGTGTCTGACCCTTGGTTTTGGCTCAGATTGTGATCTCATGGTCATGAGATTGAGCCCAGCGGGGAGCCTGCTTGAGACTCTCCCTCTCCCTCCCTGCCTATTCTCTCTAAATAAATAAATAAAAATCTTTAAAAAAAAAGAAGCATTTTTCAACATTGGTCTGTACTTCATGCATTTACCCTAGAATCCTCTCTATTCCTCATTGATCATCATTGTGCGTCTTTTCTTCCCATGACATTAAATTGCCCTTAATAAAGCATGTTCACCTTAATGTTCAAAGAGGGAAAAAAATCAGTACTAGTTTCAGCTTTTTAGAAGGCATTCCTTGAGGTTTGGAAAATGTTAAATACAGGCATTCACGTATGTTCCCCCTCTGTTCCCCAAGCAATAAAACACATACACACTCACACATACACTTTGTGGAAAAGGTGTGTGACTCCATGTTGTTTCCTGTTTCTCGAGTTGGAAGATGTCATTAGAGCCATGAGCTCTGACTCAACACTTTAACTAAACATGAACTGTTGACATCTCTCATTAACTCTGGTTTCCTTTTTCCTATCAGTTAAATTGAAGTTTTTTACTAAATATAAGATTTGAGGTTTCTGTCTCAGAGTTTCCCAACGCTGGCTACTTTTATCTGCCCTTATTTTTTATCTCAAAATCTAGATTAATTTGTCATTCTAAATATTGACATTAACTTTGCTTTTTTCTTCCATTTAAGTTTTGAGACCCTGCTTTCAGTTCTTTTGAGTACATAACCAGAAGTAGAATCCTGGATCATATGGTAATTCTGTAATTAATTTTTGAGGAACGGCCATGTTGTTTTCCACAACAGCTGTGCCATTTTGCATTCATTCCAGCAGTATACAAAGGTTCTGATTTCTCCATCTTCTTGCCAACACTTGTTATTTTCTGGTTTTTTATTTGTTTTATTTTTTAATATAGAGCATTCCTACACATGATTACAAGTCTACCATGGTAGTCTTCACCAAATTAGAAGAAGTGTTCGCATCACTCATTCCTCCAGGGATAGAGACATGTGTGCAATATCAGATTCAATGAACACCGGTAAATGTCTTCAACTTTGAGGGAGTTACAAATGGATTTTACAACGGTTCCTTATACTTCCAGATGACAGACTCCCTTCTCACTGAACATCTTAAAGAACAATTTAATTCATCTCAACCAATCTATATGGAGGGCCACTACATACCAAGTCTCTTCTAGGTGAACGCGCCCAGTAGTGAACAAAACCTTTAAAAAATTGCAAACCATTTGGAATCTCAGTGTTGTACTGTTTTCTTTAGAGGTAATATCTTTTTATATTAACTAGCAACTAGGCACCCTCCTGACTCCACTATTATGTCTCAAGCAGTGAGTTCATGACTCTGAAAAGACAAGAGACAGACTTCTATGGTTCTTAATTCATACTTGTCAATAGCACTTACCACTTGTGATGTGTGAATGTATTTTATCTTCCTGCCAGGTTTTGAGCTCCTCGAGGGAAGATTTCATCAGTGTTTGATTACCCACAATTATCCACAGCATTTTGCACAAAAGCAAGGAAAAGATGTGTATTTTTCACTTGCTAAATATTAATCAACTGGCCTGAGCCTCCACAGCTTTTTGGTCATTCCTGAAAAGTTGCAACTCCCATGCCAAGGAGAGTGGTGATTCTAGACCTCCAAGAAGAGGGCTGATCCAAATTAGGTAATCCAAATCCCCTTCCTTCTTGCTGGGCACTTCCCTGCTGGGCACTTCCCTGCCCTACCCTGGCTTTGCCTGCTGGTGGGTTTTGGGGCTGCACTCTGGTGACCTTCAGGTAGGACAGCTGCATCTACCCACTGGTCTCCCTATTTTAGCGTGTATTTTTGTAGAAAAAAAAACGAGCAAGACGAACTCTGTCTTGGAATGCTTTGGAAACTAGAAGGTAAGTCCACTTGCTCTCCCATAGCAGGCTTGGTTAAGCAGCCCCCCCACCCCTAAACTCCACACAAGTGTCTGTGACAGGTGATCACGTGTGGCTGGCAGACATCAAGCTCCAAACTGGGGAGTAAATCCACTTGCATGAAACACAGCTCTACCTTCCTCCCATTTGGCCTCGGGTATTGTTTTACTATTTTATGAGTCTGAATGTAATTAGTCACAATTAAAATCTGAATTCTCTAAGTATATTTGCAGTCCAATTTCTTCGGAGGCAATAAAAAATAAATAACTCACAGTGACTTTATTACTTATGTTTCTCAGGTGTGAGGGTGGGGACAGGATAATGAAGAGGTATCTTCACAGCCTCCGAACACCATGCAGGATCTTCAGGGGATAGAGTGCCCACAGTCAAGTTCATTCCGCCTAATCTGTCACACTGTCTAAACATGAGTTAGGGCAAGTTCCTGGTAAGAATGCCGCAGAGGTCCTCTGTGGGCAAAGATCCTACCTCACCTTCTCCGGGGAGGAGAAGGCTCCTCTTGGAGGCAAAAGAGTCTGAAACTTGTTACTTTCCTGCTTCCCCTCTGAGCTCTGTCGCTGTTTGTTTCATTTAGTCTATCCCAAAGGCCCAAGGAATAGGAGATACCTGCCTGCGATCTTGAACTATTTCTAGCCAATTCCTGGGAATCACAATTCTATGTTAAGTACTATTGGCACCAAAGACATAACCCTCTCCAGACATGATTCTAAATTCTCACCTTTTTCAATCCTTTCTCTCTCCTCTCTCTCTAACTCTGCTTGGTCTTCCCTTTCCTTGTTCCCTCCCACTCTAGTCTGCTTATCTTTTATTGAAAGCCTCATACTGGGATGCATATAGGATAATATGGTCCCTCTACTCATGGGATTTATATACTATCACACCAGGAGCTATCACGATTATGGAACACTTTCCAAGTAAGAAGCACGTGCTTGCTCACTTATAAATACACAGGGCTCAAAATCTACATCATTTTCTCCTTCCCGTTGCTCAAATTCACACCGAGAGGATCAGTTGATTCTGTCTTTGGAACATCTTTTTATCTGCTCACGTCTTCCCTTCTCACTGACAGCCCTTGCTCCAGACTTGGATCTGGCCCCAGCCGGGGTTGTGGGTTGCACTGTGTCACCAGAAAGATATGTTCAAGTCCTCACCCTTCACACCTGTGAATGGGACCTTATTTGAAAAGAGTCTTAGCAGACATAACGAAGTTAAAATGAGGTCACACTGGATTGGGCAGGTCGGGATCGAATGACTGATAATTTTTTAAGAACAGGGAAATTTGGACACAGAGACACACAAGGGGGAAGGCCAAGTGACAAGAAAGTGGAGACTGGGTTATGTGTCTCCAAGCCAAGAAATGCCGATGATTGCTGGTAGCCACCGGAAGTTATGAGAGAGCCATGGAAAGGATTGTCTCTCAGAGCCTCCAGGCAATAATTCTCAGCTAGTTGCCCCTGCCTTCTGATAACCCCTCTCCACCCATCACCAGCCACTGTTGCATGCTTTCAGGGACGGGTCAGTGCTGAGCAGAGAACTCAGTTATGGGAGAGGCTCAAACGTTTGGAGAGGGATTCTGAGACAGGAAATTGATGATGCTTATTTAAAGCACTGGGTGCTTGCAGAAATCTCGGTGTGGTCACAGACCATCCCTCAGCCACGGATTATGGACCCAAAGCACAGAGAGGCTGCTGCTACTGTCTGGGGGACGTTCACCTAGTGTCCTCTCTGCTGGGGCCTCAAGCTGCACTCACAGGGAGGAAGCCGAAGTTCTATGGGGTTCAGATCCCCCCAGCCACAGGATCTGAACCCCAAACTTTCTGCTCTATAGCAAGTATTCCTTCTCCACGTCAGCACACTGGCTTATTTATTTTTTCCAGCCCTACCTTGCTGTTTGCTTGTCTGGATTTCTCCCTTTTTCCCTCTGCACCTGCTCCTCCGGAAAGGTTCAGTTTAAATCTAATTTTATCTGTTATAGTTTTTCCCAAGCACTTTAGCTGAAATAGATCTGAGCTATCTCTCCTGAACACGACTTAATGACATACATATAATTCTATTTGGCACAACTGAAGACTTCCTGAGTTATCTCCTTCTTCACTTACTGCCTTGGTTTTCTTTGCATCTTTTCTTGGTAGTGATTTTTTCAGGATTGCTGTTAGCTCCCTGGCACAGTCCATAATTTATATTCCTTTGTTTGTCTAAACAGGTCCCAGGACAGTGCCTTGCACAAAGAGGCTGAATAAACTCAGACATCTTGGTTTTCAACAGTATCATCTGCTCTGAATTTGTTAGCTCCAGGACATTCCTTAAACACCCAGCTCAGTTCACTTCCCTTTGACAACAGGAGTCTGACCTAACAACTCTAGATTTTCTCTAGTTTTATTAGATCAGGACACTGCTCCTTTGGCTAAGAGCCACTCTAGTAAGAAGTGATGTGGACCTCCTCTGGCCCTATTTCCAGACACAAGGGGTATCCGCAAGATCTACCTATACCAAGTTCACTGGATAGTTGGACTATGGTTGTGACCTTGGTGTTGGAAGAGAATGAAGGCCAGGTGTGATGCCAGCAGTGTCTCTGTGTGGCTCTGTGTGGCTGCCTTATGTTCTGTCTGGGATACATGTTGGGGGTGCCAGATCTCAACAGGACGGATCTGTGTTTGCATACGTGCCCAGAAAGACTTCACAACACTCACACAGGGCTGGGGTCCACAGGGCTCGGGGAATGATATTCTGAATGTTAACAGTAAAATTGTACCTGTCCCTGTTCACAGTGTCTTCTAGGATAACAAGTGACATAGATTGACATAGGCATGTTAGTGTTCGTGTGTGTGCTTATGTATTGGGGAGAGCAGGGATGGACTTGGGGGGCATTTGAAGCTCTGCTTTACTTTTTCTTATTGAAATGACATCCCCCTCCCCAAACACACACACAATATAATCTTGTAAATGCCTTTCCCAAGTGCAGGTTCACAAAACCCCCAAGCTCTGCAGATAAGAAGTATAGGCAACTGAATTTTTGTAAAACAGCAGAAAAATTTTTCAAAGTTTAATTTTAAAAGCATAATTATAGATATCCAGATGCTGATGGAATGTGGTGGTTTCGGAAGTAAGAACATTCCCTTGGCTGGGTGTAGTAACATCACCCTTTACTGAACTGCACTGAATTCCCACATCCAAACGTACACCCCAGAGAGAACCATGCAGACACGGACAGAAGAGAATTCTCCATTTTGGCGGCAGTTAGCAACCCTAGGTAGTACCCAGTAGTGTTACAGCCAGGGTGATGTGGGAGAAGAAGATTTTGTCCTTTGAGTAATTGACAATCATGCATAACTTCAGGTATAATTATAACAGAAACAATCAATGTGAGCAAATTCATTTATTTTTATGGTGGACCAATTTAATTTTATGCTCATTTTACTGCAACTAATTCCTGCTCAGTCTCCTAAAAAGTGTAAACACTCATCACGTGCCCTCTGAGCACAAGATTTCAAGCTCTGTGTCTTTGTTTCAGAGGCAAATGCTGTCAGCATCACTATTTTACAGTGACAATTCTAACAGTGAGGGCTGCGATTATTTGCTTGCAGATACCATTAAACGGGGCAACGGAGAGTATTTGGAGATATGAAAAGTGTGTTTCTAGCTTTAATTCCATGTTGTATTTACCATTCAACAGTAATATCTGATCCATATCTCTCCAGTGTGGTCAGCCTGAGGCCACCTTCTAGGGCATTGGTTCTAGCCCAGGGTGGAATTGCCTCACCCCAACATTCCTGGGGACAGTTGGCAGTGTCTGGGGACATTTTTGATTGTCACAGCTAAGGAGGGTCCTCCTGACATCTAGGGGTGAAGGCCAGGCATGCTGTTAAGCACCCTACAACACACAGGACTGTCCTCCAACCCAAAAGGTCACCTGGCCCCAAATATCAGAGGGGCTGAGACTGAGACACCCTACTTGCTCTGAAGAAAAAGCAATTCTACTCCTCCTTTATGATAACCCACAGTTCAAGATGGCCCATTTTGTTCAAGATGGCCCAAGGGTCATGACCAGAGGGTTAATTTCAGAAGAATTTCACCTTCCTGTTAATGCAGAGAGAGGCATTGTGTCCAGGGTAAGTGTGGTTGGTCTCTATAGCACTCCCTGGGGGATTAGCAGATATTTCATGCTTCCGTGTCAATGACACTCCCTCTTAGTCTGTCTTCCTCATACTTTGCTGAGACTCTGATTAAACCTCGACTGAGGAGACTTAAATGCTGACCAGATCTTAGTCTGAAGGATACTACCACCTGGAAGCAAGGAAAAGGAAAAACAAGGGAGAAAAGAAAAAAAGAATTTAAAAGATATTTTCATTTGAAACATCTCCAAATCTTGATGGGGCTCAAACAGAGTATCATTAATTATCTCAACAGCTTCAAAGATAATGCAAAAGCTAAAAACATAGCTATCAAATGTTATGGCATTTGGGAATCCTAGTGGCTGACTACTTAAAATGGTTTCTCCAGATAACTTTATTGTACTAAGCATCATAAACTGGAGAGATGTTGGTGGATCTCACAGCTCCTTCCCCTCTGGCCCCACTCTCTGCTAGGAAGGAGCCCCAAATTCTCCAATACCACTCTCTAGTAAAACAAATCCAATGCCATTCCTATTATTTGGCAATATTTGAACACTACACCATTGGACATTTTTATTTCAAGACTCTATGTGGATTTGTTAATCATACCAGGTGGGGAAACTGAGCCACAGAGATGACCACAGAAGGAAGAAGTTAGCTGGCATGTGGTGTGGGGGCTCCTGGACTAGCACTTTCCTTTGGAAAAGCAATCCTTCATTCACAGCACACAGAAAGAACAAGGCCCAGACTCCTCAGTGATAAGCTCTGTTTCCTAACAGTGTGAGGTTAATGAACCTCCTTATTTTTGGCAGGATGAGTAAGTGGAAAGGAAACAAAAATCTATCTGAGAGAGCCCAGTTCAGCGTTAATTGCTTATGTGACAGTTGAGAAGAAAGCCCCTTCCTTTCAAAGCAGAAGGATGGAGTTTTGTATTCCCAAAGCTGGCAGCTATGCTTCAATTAGATAAATAAGAAGAAAATTAAATTTTGATGGATTAAATAGGGGGGTGAACCGGTACTTATTTCCCAGCTAGAAATTACCATTTTTGCTCTTTTGAATTGATAATTATCAGCACCAGGTTTTATTCACTTATGTAATGAGGTTCTTCTTTTTAATTAAAATTGAAATGCTTTACATTTCTTGCCTTCCCTTAAGAAAATCTTTCAAGTGTTTAAGTCCCTGATATTAGAAAGCTTTAATTACATTATAGAAGGAGCAGAGTGGAAAGAGTTGGAGAGGAATGTGCATATTCTTCTCCCATAAACATGATCACACTGAAAACTCAAGGCACGTTGGGTGGAAAACATCCCTGAAGGACTATGTGTGTAGATTAATTTCTAATCATTTTGTCTACTTTGCCTAATTAAAGAAGCCCATCAAATCATCACCAAGCTTCTGATATTGACCTGAAAATTTCTGTAAAAATTGTCATAAAAATCAAGCCACAACAGACATCTAGGCTTGTACATGTGTCCCACACAAATGAGAAATTTGTTTATATTGAAATAAGAGCCTGTATCATCAGGGTACTCTGGAGAAACAAAACCAATGAGAGATCACCAGTGAAATGGCTAAATAGAGATTCTTGAAATTTTATTTTTAAAAGTTTTTTTTTAAAGCTTCTGCACAGCAAAGTAAACAGTCAACAAAACAAAGAGGCAACCCAAAGAATGGGAGAAGATATTCACAAATGACACTACAGACAAAGGGCTGATATTCAAGATCTATAAAGAACTCCTCAAATTCAACAGCCAAAAAAGAGATGATCAAGTCAAAAAATGGGCAGAAGACATGAACAGACACTTCTCCATGGAAGACATACAAATGGCTAATAGACACATGAAAAAAGTTTGTCATCATTAGCCATCAGGGAAATTCAAATAGAGATACCACCTTACACCAGTGAAAATGGCCAAAATTAACAGGACAGGAAATAATTTGTGCTGGAGAGGCTGTGGAGAAAGGGGAACCCTCTTACACTATTGGTGGGAATGCAAGTTGGTGCAGCCACTTTGGAAAACAGTGTGGAGATTCCTTAAAAAATTAAAAATAGAGCTACCCTGTGACCCTGAAATTGCACTACTGGGTATTTACCCCAAAGATACAGATACAGTGAAAAGAGGGGTCATATGTGCCCCAATGCTCATAGCAGCAATGGCCATAATCACCAAACTGTGGAAAGAACCAAGATGCCCTTCAACAGACAAATGGATAAAGAAGATACAGCCCATATATACAATGGAATATTGCGCCTCCATCATAAAGGATGAATACCCAACTTTTGTAGCAAAATAGATAGGACTGGAGGAGATGATGCTGAGTGAAATAAGCCAAGCAGAAAAAGTCAATTATCATATGGTTTCACTTACTTGTGGAGCATAAGGTGTAATATGGAGGACATTAGGAGAAGGAAAGGAAATGTGAATTGGGGTAAATCAGAGGGGGAGATGAAGCATGAGAGACTGTGGACTCTGAGAAACAAACTGAGGGTTCTGGAAGGGAGAGGGGTGGGGGGATGGATGAGCCTGGTGATGGGTATTAAGGAGGACACCTATTGCATGGATCACTGGGTGTGGTGCATAGACAATGAATCTTGAAACACTGAAAAAATAAAATAGATTATTTTTTTAAAAGAGGCTTATTTTAAGGTATTGGTTCATGCAATGTTGAGGCTAGCAAGTCCAAAATCTGTAGGCCAGCTTGGCAGGCTGGAAACTCAAGCAAGACTTAATGCTGCAGTCTTGAGGCAGAATTTCTTCTCCGAGAAACCTCCATTTTTGCTCTTAAGGCCATCAATTGGGTGAGATCCATTCATATTATTGAAGATAATTTCCTTTACTTAAAGTCACGCAATTATAGATGTAAGTACATCTAAAAAATACTTTCATAGCAACACTTAGATTAGTAGTTGATTAAATAACTATAGCTTTGTCAGCTTCACATGTAAAACTAACCATGACAGGTATCATGCATGTTTGTTAGGACAGTTGACAGTGGATTAAGGCCCAGAAGGGCTCAAAGGCCTGAGTTTCCCTACCA
Organism: Spilogale gracilis; assembly: GCA_004023965.1. Classification (NCBI taxonomy): domain Eukaryota; kingdom Metazoa; phylum Chordata; class Mammalia; order Carnivora; family Mephitidae; genus Spilogale; species Spilogale gracilis. The sequence goes on along the minus strand of PITA01017628.1, from coordinate 26,946 downwards.
ATTCTATTCCAGTCTTGTTTTGTTCTAAGGGTCTGACCCACTTATTCCATTTTTTAAAAATTTCTTAAAGGTTTTATTTATTTATTTAATAGAGAGAAACACAGCCAGAGAGGGAACACAAGCAGGGGGAGTGAGAGAGGGAGAAGCAGGCTCCCTGCCAAGCAGAAAGCCCAAAGCGGGGCTCAATCTCGGACCCTGGGATCATGACCTGAGCCGAAGGCAGACGTTTAACAACGGAGACACCCAAACACCTCCACTTATTCCATTTTTAATCTGCTCTACCTTCTCATTCTCCTCTGGATCAGGAGTAATGCACCACGTATGCTGAATTAGAGAACAGAGTTCACCACCAATCTTTGACTACTTTCAGTGCCCGAAGTCTATGTCCCATTATTTTTCACTTGATTCCCATTTTTATGGTTTCGCATATGTGGTTTAACTTGCCTCTCCATATAGATTCCCAAAAGGTAGAGAATATTTTGTTTGTTTGTTTGTTTTTTGTTTTTTGGGTTTTTTTTTGTATATGTATCATTCAAAATCATGATTCAGGTTGATACTTAAAAAATACAAACACAACTTTAGGGGTGTACAGGATTGAGAAACTGACAAAAATCATTCATTCATTCTCCAGTGATCCCAAATCAGTCATTCTAAATGATCAACTTATCCGTTTATCTATTTTTAGTCCATCCATGCATCCATCATCCATCCATCCATCCACTTATTCTTTTAAACTGAGAGATACAGATATTAAGTGGCTTATGGAAGAGGAGGCAATATTTTATCAGTACGGTTAGCCTTCTCTCTTAATTTTTAGTCCTTTTCTTCCCTGCATTTCATCCACTTAGGTGCATCTTGTAGTTCTTTGAGTTCAATATAGTTGTTAAATTTGTTTGATTCCTGGAACTGTGTCTCTCTTTCTTTACTTCCAATATGGACGTCAGTTTGGTTTTCTGGCTACTAAATTTGAGTTGAGATCACAAAGAAGTGACTATAGCTCAAAAGACCTGGATATTTGTATTCACAGTTTCTGGAATAATTGGGACAACTATCTGAACAATCTAGTCACAAGGAAACTTTTCCTAAATTTCCTATATAATTTTAGAAACTCTGGTTTCATTTTTTTAACTAAACTAACTGATAATAACTTATGTTCCCAGTGTCATTTTGTCAGTGGAGATCTGGCTTACTATCTCTCAAGGAAAAGTGGAGAATTAGGCAAAAACGTATTTTGAAACCACAAACATATATCCTTGTGTTCATATTCAAAAGGAGAAAATTTAAGTAGAAAGGTGTATTTTTTGCATTATTTATTTAAGTTACATACATCAACCATTGCCCACAGAAAATGTCTCTGTGAGAGAATCAGAAGAGAGCACAGAAGAAAAGGGGTTAAGGAGGAGATAGGATAGATGGATAAACCTAGGCTATGTCTGTAAATGTGGGCTGGGGTCTCTAGGACAAATTTTAGCAGAAGTCACGATAGCCAAAAAAAAGCTGTCTTTCTGTTGGGGCCTCCAAATGAAGATGCAAGTAGAGTGATTCGACATTACTCAATTTACAGTGCTTTGGACAAATATAATCTTTTAAGATTTTCAGGTGGTTAGCTGAAATTTCCAACATATTTCACAAAGTGGATAAAGTAGTCTACTCTTTAATGTTTATTATGTTTTCCTGTCCTAACATCAAATGGAGAAGTCTATCGGTTTCATATGGTTAACCTAGTCTATAAAACTTCTTGGAACTTCTGAGATCAGATGAGATCAGAAGCACTCAGAGTTGTATGGACATCAACAAAAATCCGTAGAATTTTATAATGATTCCAAGTGCTTTCTCCACCATTATATTCACTGATTCTGCATAGACATGACTTACAAAGTGCATAAAACATATAAAAGTAACTTCATTACCAGGTATTTTTCAACATTAGGAGAGAATGTAAAACAACTTATCCCCTCTGATTTATTTTCTTCAGAACACCCAACTCTATCTGAAATTGCATTACACACTTTTTATTTTCTTATTTATTGCCTGTTTCCTTTACTACAAGGCAGACTTGAGGAGGGAAGGGACTCCTTGACATTATCTACTAGGGAAGTGCCAATACCCTGACGGCACTCCGTAAATACCTCTGGTATGAAGATCCCAGTAAATCAGAATGAATATTTGTTCATGGTTTCATCTAGGACACCCTGCATTTACTATTTATCTTGTTACAAGTGACATTTCCAATGTAATCCATACCCTGTTGAAACCACCACTTGCTGAATGTATAATTTCCATCAAACTGTACTTGAATATCAATCAAAATGGAAAGAATCCTTGAAATATTTGTTGACCTTGAGCTTGTGTCATGTTTGCATAATGAAGTCTTTCAAGTAGAAAACACTTTAAGGAAGCACAGAATTACTCTCTTATATTCTGTATCATGAACAAGACACAAAAAGACAACCTCAAAAAAAAAAAGGACAACTTCAGATTAATAAAAGAAGACAAAAATAAAGAAGATGAAAGATCAAGAGAACGGAAAGCTGGTTTTCTGAAAAAGTTAAAAAACAGACAAACTCTGAGATTATCCTGAAAAAAAAAAGAGAGGATTTAAACAATATTAAGAATGAAAAAGTACATGTAAGTATAGAATATAGTCAATATTTTTAATATTACTAGAGGATATGATGCCAATAATTTTGAATCTTAGATAATTTTCTAACAATTATAATTTACCAAAATTGACTCAGGAAGAAGCAGAAGATCTGAATAAAACATTTATTATTAAAATTGTATATACAGACTCATTCAAGCCTAGAAAAAAATTGGAAGTCCTCAACTCATTCTGTGAGGTTAGTATAACCTAGATATCAAAGCTTCACAGGTGTCAAAAAAAAAATCTATCCTTATAAGTATATGTGAAAATCCTAAATAAAGCACTAATAAATTGAATATTAAAAATCAATTATAACCAGGAATGAGGCCTGCATTGACCCCAGAAAATTCCATTAATGCAACTCACTACATGAAAAAAGTCACTTAGAAACACCATATTACTACAAAGGCTGAAAAGGCCATAAAATCCAGTATCATTCCTCATAAAAACTGGAAGTAAACTGAAAATAGATGTTTTTTTTTTTCCATCCAGTGAAGGTTATTTTTCAAAAACAAAAATAAAAACAAACATAAAACAAACAAACACATAAAACCCACTGTGAAATTCTCACTCTTTGGCTATAGATGCAGAAATTTAGGGTCTTTAGCCACTGATGTACCTGGAGAAGAATTTTTCCTTCAAAGGACTTTGAACTCTAAGGACAGATGGCCCACATAATTCCACAGCAACTTTAAAAGAAACTGAGACTTTGTCACAACTGTCTCACATTACTGAGTAGGAATCTGGGTATAAGAAGAACTTGTTAAAAGGATAAAATAGTGATTCTCATATAATTTTAAAATGAAGGTATGTGAAAGATTTAACTCATGAGCTATTAAGAGGGAACTACCAAGGTGCCACAATGGGTTCAAAAAAGAATTCAACATACACACACAGGAAATCAGAGATGCTAACATGAATTTACAAATAAAAGAAAAAATGGGTTAATATTCCTAGAGCAAAGATAAACTGCATTTCCACTGGACACAGTTCATTTGAGTTTTATGGGTGAAATGAGCTGCATGATAGGCAGTATTCTCTTACTTAGAGGGCAGTGAGGGAGCTCAAGGACCATGAAGGTGGAGACAGACCAGAGGGGCCCACCGGACAGGACACTCTCTCTTCCTTCTACCTATTTCCAAATCTCTCACTTTGTCCAGATTGTCTAAACTCTAGTTTAATGCTGACCTCCTTTAATACTTGATTGGGGATAACTTTTATTCCTTGGTGTTTCTAACTGCCTGGTTGCCTAAAGAGTTTTAATTTTCTTATTTTTATTTTTAGCAAGAAACCACTGGATCAAATACGCCAACGCCACTGAGACATGTCTTTGGGAAGCGAGGCCACACCTCTGGAAACCCACCAGTTTCTCTCAGTTGCTAGTGAACCATGTGCAAGGAGATACACTGAGAAGGTCTCAGTTGAAGAAATCATCTTTTCCCCCCACACATACATTTTCGAACATTTAAACAAAATACGATATATTTTTTTTTTGCTGTATCAAAACAAAAATAATTCAACAGTTTTTTATTACATCAACAATTGTTACCTGTGAACACTAAACAAAGTTCATTTAACTTAAGAACTGATTAAATTCTTCCAACAGCAAACCTATTAATAAATATTAAAGCTATAGAGATTTTCCACTAAAAGAGAATGGAGTAAGCTCTGTACATGAGTAGGAACATTCTAGAATTCTCCATAAGGCTCTATTCATGCAGAGATTTCAGTGTTTTTTTTTTAATTTTTTAATTTTTATTTTAATTTTTTAATTTTTTTAAATTTATTTCTTTTTATTGTTACTTAAATTTTTTTTCCAGTGTTTGAAGATTCATTCCCCATTCCCCACACCCAGTGCTCCATGCTTTAGGTGTCCCCAGTACCCACCACCAGGCTCTCCCATCCCCTCACCCCCTCCCTCCAAGTCCCTCAGTTTGTTTCTGTGCCCAAAGTCTCTGTTGTTTCGTTTCCCTCCCTAGATTACCCTAGTTCCCATTTACTTTCCTTCTCCCACTGTCCTCCAGGTTACCCCTGATGCACCGCAAGTAAGTGAAACCATGCGATACTTGACTTTCTCTTCTTGGCTTATTTCGCTCAGCATGATCTCTTCCAGTCCATTCCATGTTGCTATAAAAGTTGGATATTCATCCTTTCTGATGGAGGCATAGTATTCCATTGTATATATGTACCACATCTAAGTAGATCTTGACAGTCTTTGTCCTGGCTTCTCTTCCTTCCGATCATGTCCTTGTCATGTGTGGAGGCATCCCTAGAACTCCGAATCTGGAGCAGTGCCTGTGGATTCCATATCTGAGAGTCTCCTCTTGTGAAATGCAAGCATTCCCCATTGCTGTGTTGTCCGTCGTGGGCTGTCTTATTTGCATGGTGTTTTCCAGGGATGAGGAGCTGAGGGTGGAGTCCTGAGGTTACAGGCTGCAGGGCGTGGCAGGTGGAAGGATGGCAGGCAGTCAGGCCTGGAAGGGAGCATCAGTGAGCCAACAGCACTATCTGAGCAAAGCGGGCCCTGGGGATTAGAGGCATCTCACAGCAAGGAATCAGGGGCCCTAGGAAGAGATAGGGAGGTGCTAAGAGCAAAGTTTACCTCTGACTCTTCACATCTGATCATTGATTACCAGCGTGATCCCGTTTGCTGTTTCCAATGCCAAAGACAAAGAGAAAGGGCTTGGAGCTGGAATCACCTCTGTTGTTTGTTTAGATACTAGACTTTACTTAGTTCTCTGGACCACTGACCTTGTAAAGAACAGAAGGCATTTGCTCTGCCTGCTTTGTATCTTCCAACAGGCTGCAGGCATCCAAGAATTAGCCTCTTGTAATAAAATCAGCCCTTTTAGTCACTCAGAAGACTTACGATAGGGATCACTACCCAGATTAATTTGCTACCAAATAATCAGATGCCAAGATAAACAAGAGAGAACAGCCAGCTGGTAGGGGTTGAAAAAAATGCAAGCTTTTCATTTTCTTTTGTTCTAGTATTTTCAATTGAATTAAGATGCTTCATATTTTCTAAGCTGGTATCTGCTACATTTTTAATGATTTTAAATTTGCTCATTTTATTTCTACCAGAAGGTGGTTCTCTGAATAGCCAGCCTCCCGTCAATGTGCCTTGATAGTCCTCCACAGGCAGCCTCCCAGGGTTGCTCTGGCCTGGGTGGTACCCTTTATCCCTTGAGCAGTGAATGGGGGTGAACAAAATTGGTTACATAGTTTGAGGGGCCTGATGTAAAATGAAAATGCAGGCACATTGTCCAAAAAGTGTAAGACTTTCAAGACAGCCGAGAATTAAATCAAGCATAGAGGCCTTTGAGCCCAGGCTGGGGTGAGAACACAGGTCTTACACCCATGAAGCTGAGACTGCAGGTGCCGGTGGAGGATGAGCAAATCCTTTCTCGCTATTGATTTAGTCACTTGTCACACCCGAGATTTGAGGTTTATAATATGGAGGCTGAATAAATTCCTTAGTCCAGAAAGCTGATTTAATAAAAGTTGTGCATCCAGAAGAAAACAGTCTAATTGCAGGGGCTTTTCCTTGGGTTTGTTTGTCATTGTTTTGTTGTGTTTTCTTGAAATCTTCAGGATGATTCAAATTACTTTAAAACTACTTTTTAACTATCCCTGGGAATCTCTCTTTGAAAAGTCTTTTTTTTCTTTCCTATAGATTCCATCTACCTCTATGTATTTATGTTCATAACATGGATTATTTGGATAATAGCTTCATGCATTACTGTGATATTTCAGGACCCTACTTGTGTTTGGACCCCATTTGTTGGCTTTATGATTCTGCCATCAGGAAGCAATCACCCCTATGGACACTGTTTAATTTTTAATGCTGTACTTCACAAGCTAGGGACCGTCTGCAGAGGTGTGCTTGGACGCCCGACCTTTCAATTTAGGAAAACACTGATTAGTGGGGCCTATGCCCTTTCTGATGACTATAAGCAAAGAAAATGTTTAAGAGAATAGTTAAGGAAAAGGGGAAAATGGCCAGCTTCATTCAGATAAGATTTGGCCTTCTGGCTAAAAAACATTGCGGGTAACCAATTATTGAAGAAGAAGAATGTTGCCAACAACAATCATCGTTTCCCGTGTTTTCTGCATGACACAAACTTTTGAGGTATCTTTTTCAGGTGTTTTAGCTGGAACCCAGTTGAACCTTTTTGCAGACAAGGGGCTTGAAGCACATTAACCCCACAGCTCCATGGCAGAAGGGGCATGAGAAGACCTGAGGTTCCCCCCCACCCCCGTATTCTGACTCTGAAGCCTGTGTCTCCCCATCCAGGCCACTTCTTTGCACATTCATGCTAGAACATCTGTAACGCATGCAGGTTTGGGTCATGTTCAGCTTTTAGAGGACCACAAGGATTTGTTGGGGATGTGACTATCTTAAACTGTAGATTTTATTATTATTCAAATACAGTAAAGCCAGTAGATCCGATGACTGCCATTGAAAAGATACTGTGTTACTCACAGTTCCCAAGAGGAGAGGCCAGGCCGCCTCAGGCCAGTCTGTATGGGAAGCAGCTGAGTTCCTCAGAAGGCAAGACATCAGGCAAGGATTGGGCAAGAACCTTTATTGTGGTTTCCATGGGAAGGAACAGATGAGGCAGAGTAAGCAGGTATAGGATTGGCTAGCTTGAAAAATTCTATTGGGCTCTGGGGTGTCTGGGCTGTCTATAGCTGTCTGGTTTTTTAACTCAGGGGTCCCAGCCCCACAGATAGTCAGCAAGAACAAAGAGAGCAATGCTGGCAGAATGGGGTGCTACCTTTCCCCACTGCAGAGGAGAGCAGGTGTAGTCCTTCAGGCCCCACATCCGGGGTATCCCTCTACGTGTGTCCCACCCTGTCCACCTGCTTTTTGATAACTAGTCCCACAGCTGGACTTCCAACTGCCCTCTTACCCCAGTTGGGAATCTGGGAGTCCCAGGGATTGAGGATATAAGGGCATGGAGATGTCTGGTTCCAGAGGGGAGGAATTTAGTGTTCCAACAAGGGGTGCTAAGGGCTGGCACTGAGAAGCAGAAGGCACAGAGAGGATAGACTTGCCAATTGGCCACCCAGGTCTGCCCCTGTAGAAGACCAAGTAAACAAGGGCCAGTCTAAACCCAGAGACTCAAGGAGTGAATCTGCAGAGCCTGTATGACGCCCTCTCTTCTGTAATGGCAGAGAATATCCAAGTGGGGGCCTGGGGGTGAACAGTTTTTATTCCCCAGGGCACATCAGGCCACATGAGGAAGTCTCCAAATACAGGATCTCACTTAGTCCTCAGATAACCCAGTGAAGGCTTCCCAGAGCTTGGGTGCAAACACTTTGAGCTATTCATTTTCTTTCCTGATTAAAAATGGATTTGCCTTTCAAGGTCCATCTTGTCTGAAAGTCCAACATCTCCCCCTTGAGGCTGTCTCCTCTGAAAATTGCTCAGGAGCCTGGTGATGTTGACCTGATCCAAATAGGCTATGCTTCATCAAACTCCACACACAGAGCTGGGCTTGGGTTGATGCCAGCCGTCACAGGCTTGGGCTTACCCCTGGCTCCATCCACCCAAATGGCTCTGCTGGGCAGCTGCTGACCAGACCACTGTGAATCATCCAGGATGGATGATGTGCCTCAGGGCTAAGCTCTGCTAATGGGACACCATGATTTGACCCAGGGGGTCTCAGCATTTAGTGCTCAGCCCACTGGGATAATAAGTCTACTGTTGTCCCTCTCTCTTATGGCGGCACCCCGAAGGCTCCCTCAGAGCTGAGGTCTTCAAAACCCAAAGACTGACTAGATTCCTTTGCCCAGAAAGCAGAGCTGGCCTCTGCCTACCCACAGGTGCCTCCATCCCCTTCTTGAGCTTTTTAAATGTCTCAAGCTTACTTTCCTCACTGTAGGGAAGGCAAGGGGACCTTCTCATATTGGTCTTGCTAGAACTGATAAAGAAAGAGAAAAACAACAACAACAACAACAGAAAGAATGTCTACTTTCCCCAACAACATTGTCTTGTTCCTGCCTTCTGAATGGTGCTGTTATTTCCGGCCCAGCACCCCTGCTTTCTCTACCCAGCACAAACATCTGTGAGTAGAATTGTGGGCACCAAAGTCAAAGTTGCTTTGCTCCACATACACACCCTAACATCTCAGCCGCCTGTTCTCTGGTACTTAAACCCACCTCTAAGTGGAGATAAGGTCTTTCTTTCCAATATTTTACTTGATAATTACAGCTTTATGACTGACTGGTAGAAATGACATGTCTCACTCCAAATTCCTAGATTCATCCTGCAGTTCTTTGTCAAGTCAGAACCTGCGATGGTCTCGATGACTGGCAGAGCGTAGCCCACGGGCCACATCCAGGCAGCTGCTGGTTCTGTGTGACTCACAAGCGCCCACAAAAGACTTACTGGAACACATCCATGCTCATTCACTCACATGTTTTCCATGGCGTTCTTGCTATAATAACAAAGTTAAAAAGTTGCAGCAGAGAATGCTATGGCCCCCAAAGCCTGAAATATTTACTATCTGTCCCTTCACATGAAATGGTTGCTGACCCCCAGTCTAGATGATGAGAGCACTGGTTTCCGGCCCCAGCACTTGCTGGAAGGGCTGACACTGAGCAAGTCACTTAATCTCGTTGCACCTCAACTGCCACATCTGCAAACTGGGTGTAATCATAATGACCTCAGGGATGTGTGAGAGAAAGGAATCGATACTTGGAAGGTGCTCAGCAGTGTTTTGCACCTAGAAAGTGCTTCATTTAGTAATTATTGGCATACAAATAATGTGGCAATTGGGATCTTAAGGAAAAAATGGGTGACTTTGGATAAACCTCTTGAAACTTTCAGACTTCCTGGTTGATGTCTATATAAACAAAGTCTGTGCCTTCAGGTTTTTCCAATTCATGTCCATACGTGTATCTTGCACATATAGGAGGTGGAATAATGCATTTAACCTCAAACTATATAATATATTTCTAAGCATCTGCGTTGTTAGCCAATATTACACCAAGCACAATATTTGACACCTGCTTCAGTAATGTCACAAAGTGTGGCATGTGGCAGTGGATAAGAGGTATCATTTAAGAAGTCAGGAGAGTCTAAGGTAAGAGAAGCAATTAAAATGCAATTTTCAGATGAGCTCAAATGCAGTCTGTCTCCTACTCCTTATTGTGGGCTAGATCCTGTCTTTCTTAGTTGAGCGGGTCAAGCATTAGTTCTCATAAACAAAAGTTTATGAGCTACAGCTTGGAAAAATCATATGCCTTACCTAATTCTAAGCCATTTTTAAACGTGTTCCCGTGTTTCCATTTTTCAAAGCAGTAAATATCAAACCATTGCTATTTATAAAAACTTTAATTTGATGCATCAACTGCAAAAGAATTGACAAGAAAGAATTAAAGTTCCTTTGAGCTCCTGCCATTAGACAGCAGAAGTAAAGAACAGGGCACCTTCACTCTCTCCTTACCCTTTTCCTCAAGGGTGGCACATGGGTCTCATGGTTTCACAGGGAAAGAGTGTGGTGTTATGGTCATACTGACTGGGGAACCAGAAGACCTGAGCTCTGATGTTGGCTTTGTCATGTAAACTTGGACTACTGACTCAACCCTTCTAAGTCCTATATTCCTGTCATGGTTCATTTTATGTGTCAGCTTGGAAGGCTCTTTTGTAGGAGATTAACATTTAAACTGATGAACTTGAGCTAAAGCAGATTGATTTCCATAATGTGGGTGGGCCTCATCCAAAGGGTTGAGGGCCTGAATCAAAACAAACAAACAAACAAACAAACAAACAAACAATAAAACCCCCAGACTTTCTAAGCAAAAGAAAATTCTACAGAAGGCTGCTTTTGGATTTTATTTGCATAATTGTCTCTTCTGTGTGTCCACACTGCAGTTTTGGACTCATCAGCCTCCCTGTGTGAGGCAATTCTTCCTAATAAAACTTTCTCTCTCTTTTTCTTCCTTTCTTGCTGTCTTTTCTTTTTCTTTCT
>PITA01017628.1:0-16220 GCA_004023965.1 Spilogale gracilis | reverse complement strand
TACAAACTAAAGGCCTTCTCATCCTTTGTGTGATGGAGAGCGTAACTCCAATGAGGCCTGACTCCACAGGTTCAAATCTAAGCTCTGTCATTTGGTGAATTTTGACCATGGGGAAAACTGCTTAACTATCCTAGGCCTCATTTTCCCCATCGGTAAAGGGGAGGTAATAAAATACCGACCTATTGTGAGGATTAATGAGTTAATACATGGAAAATGCTTAACAAGGTATCTGACACTCAGCGAGCATAGATGTAGTTACACTGCAGTGATGAATATATCATTTATACTTAGACATTATTGGCTGGAAATTCTTAAGTAGTCAAGTAGAGCCTTAAGGAAGCAGGGAAAAAATTAACAACTTGCCTAGAGGGGGAGAAATAGTAGTTGAAGAACAGAATTAATAACTTCCACCATTATTCATATTATGCATGTCTATACATGTATGTATATACATATTTAATTAATATTATGTATTATGTTGCCAACTTTACCTGGCTTCTTTGTTTAAGGCAAAGGACTTTTTCAACAATGCTCTCTGCAGGAAACATCTCTGCCTTGTTTAACAGGTAACATGGTACAGCTCCTCCAATAGTTACAGCTCTGAGCAGTGAGATCATCAGTATCCATGTAAACAGACAGTTTAGCAGCTTGAGCCTTTATCAAGGAACTTTTTATATGGAAGCAGTTACATTCTTGGTGGTGATCGGGAATAGTTAAAAATGCAAATATATCATTATTTACTAGCTCTTGGAAGTCAAGCCTCTTGCATTTCATTCTGAACTTCTTGCTTAATGCCTTTCAAATCTCCCCTGCTATTTTTGGCTTCTCAGAAATAATTCTGCCAAGGCAGAAAATTGGCAGTCAAATAAGTTTCACTGGACTTTAGATGATTTTTTTATTTCTTAACTTGTATTTTTCCATTGCTCTGTTCTTCATTGACTTTCCATTGCCCATCACTTCACACATATCACATGCAGCATTAATCTTGACACATGATATGCAGTTGTTTATCAAGGGTTGATCCATTAGGTGGACTCCTGCCAGGAAAATGTGGGCCATGTCCTTCAATTTAAGGATGTTACATATTAATGTGCTATATGCTATTATAAATAACTTTTAACACCAATGCGAAGAAAAAATATTTCTAAGAAACATTTAAATGGATTTCCTTTATTTTCGGCTGAATCTCTATTAAGAGTTTAGGTATATGTCAGGAAAATAGTCTGATCCTCAATAATTTTATAATTTTTGAAGTTTCCATTTGTTTCACCAGAGTCTTATGATTGTAGCTAGCTAATGGAGAGAATATCCTGAGAAAATCAGCTAACTATACCTCTGGGGAAGCTCAAGTTCTCTGGGCAAAGGAGCAAGACCATCCAATCACACATTCAACCACTTTTTATAGAATGCCCACCAGTACTAGGTATAAATCTGAGTAATGGGTACTGTGGTGAACTAGATGACCAAGCCCTCTTAGAACACACATTCTAGTAGAGGGCATGGATAGTCCCAAAGAAATTTTGTAAATAGACAGTGCAATTTCAGATAGTGATAGACAGGGTAAAGGAGCAGAGAAGGAGTGTTTGAGGGGTTATTTTAGGTGGGCAATTTGGAAAGTCTTATCTGAGAATGCAGTTTTTGAACAGAGACCTGAATGAACTAGAAGAACAAGCTACAAGAAGGTATAGAGATAAAGGAATATAGGCACAGAAATTATTAATACACACTGGGTACAGATTAGCTTATTATGTTCATTAAAAAAGCAAGGAGGCAATTGCAGCAGAGCAAGGAGATGGCTGAGGAGAGGAGTTGATTAAGGTAGGTGAGGGTTAGGGTTTCAAGACCTTGCAGGCTGAAGTAAGGGGTCTGGATCTTATACTTGAGCTATGAGGGAATGGAATTCAGCATATATTTTGGAGGAGTATATAGGCTGACTTTTTCTTGGATTGAATGCAAGATGTAAAGAGGAAAAAAAGAGTCAAGGATGCCTCTTAAATTTTTGTTCTTTGCAAGTGGGTGAATGTTGGTGTTATTAACTGAGAAGATGGGAAACCATATCAGTGAGTATTCATACAAGGAAAAGAAACCACTCTAGGTATTTTAAGCAGAAAGAGATTTAATATAGGGAATTGAGTGCTTATAAAAATATTGGAGGAGCTAGGAAACAGGAGTTAGAGGAGGTGCCTGTTGACATTCAGTTCTGCCACCACAGTTGGTCCAGTGAATATAGATGTTGTTGCTTCCACTCAGAGTTGAGGAAAGTACAGGAAATTTGTGGTGATGGTCACAACTGGGCCATAGCACTGAGAGGAGTTATTACAGTAAACCACAGAAGCTACTGCAAAAACTCACATGTGCCAAAGCTTTCATGTCTAATGTTGATGCATGGGGAAGCAGAATAGATTCTATTTCTCTTACACCTTCAAAATTTCACACAAGGGCTCTTTGTTAGCAGAACATGGATGCAACCAGAAATTGAAAGCAGATGATCCTGGTAGATAAAGTTCCCAGCCTTTCAGCTTTTTTGCTTGCTGAGAAGTACATGAAAGAGAGGGAAAAATAAAACCTTGTAAGCTAAAGGGAGATAATGAAATATTTTTGGATTTTTAAAAATATTTTATTTATTTATTTGGCAGAAAGAAACACAGCTAGAGAGGGAACACAAGCAGGGGGGGTGAGAGAGGGAGAAGCAGGCTTTCTGCTGAGCAGGGAGCCCGATGCCGGGTCCCTCTGGGCTTTCCCCACCAAGAATCTGGAAAGCCATGTACCCTGTGGGCTGGGGCAATATGTCCTTTGTGTCCCTGGGACGTGCACTTGGGCAAGTGCTCATCCAAGGCATGGAGAGCCATGATTCTCCCTCAAAGTGAAAGAGCTCTGCAAAGTTGCAATCATCGACACCAAAAAATATTTGTTTCCATTGTTCCTTGTCTGTTTAACTACCATGAATTCTTTGACATTATTTCTTCTTACTTCACTTAATCAAGTAAATCCTTTTGTTTCTAACTTACCATCTTTAAAAAAGCTTAATCTTGGGGCGCCTGGGTGGCTCAGTTGGTTAAGCAACTGCCTTCGGCTCAGGTCATGATCCCAGAGACCCGGGATTGAGCCCCACATCGGGCTCCCTGCTCGGCGGGAAGCCTGCTTCTCCCGCTCTCAGTCCCTCTGCTTGTGTTCCCTCTCTGGCTGTGTTTCACTCTGTCAAATAAATAAATAAAATCTTAAAAAAAATAAAAGCTTAATCTCAAATATCCTGCAGCTCTATGGAGAAAATTGTCAGGGCTTTTAAGTGGTTAAATAAGGGGCTTAATATAAGAAATAAAACCATACTAACAAGGACAATGCCACGCACACAAAAGATCCATAATAAAGAGTTCTGTACCTAGTCTTGGAAAAAAGGCTTGAGCAAATGCTTTTACTTTTGCAAAAGAAGTTATTTTTCTCCTTGATGCCAAACAGACCAACTTTTGGTCATTGTATTAATTATGTAGCTAAAACTTTGTACATAACTCATCTAAGCCTTTCAATTGCTTTCTTGTTTGTAAGACCTGCTTAAAAACACCATATCATTTGTCTACCCTTTATCATCTAGGCATCAAATGTAAGAAACTGTAAAAAACCTTACTGAACAACATGTCCTTGGTTTGGTTTAGGGAGTTAACTCCGAGCTGTAGATAGATGCACCTGCAAAAACATGTTTCACTGATCAAAGCACTATGTTTCTCTAACAAAGACACTGTGTAATCAAAATTCACTTTCTTAAACTTTAACCTAACTGCATCCCCCAACCTCCTCACTTTGGAATAATAAAACCTGGGACCCTTGACAGTCAAGAGAGACAAAAGTAGAAGCAGAAGCAGAGGCAGAAGCAGAGAGACAGAAAGAGACAAACAAAGGTAGAGACAAAGGCAAAGGAAAAGGCAGAGAGCCTGCAGAGAAGCAAAGAGGCAGAAAGAGAGACAGAAAGAGAGACAAAAGCAGAGACAGAAAGAGAGACAAAAGCAAAGACAAAAGCAAAGGCAAAGCCTGAGAGCCTAAGAGCCTAAGAGCCAGAGAGCCTGAGAGCCTGGGAGCCTGGGAGCCTAAGAGCCTGAGAGCCAGAGAACCAGAGAACCAAAGCGCCTGTGAAGAGAGAACCTGCGAAGTGAGAGCCAGAGCCAGGGCAAGAGCCAGAGCCAGCGCCAGAGCCAGAGCCTGCTTCATAGGTCTCTCCTGACTGACCTCGGGTCTGTCAGCTTGCATCAAATCTCCGTGTCCGTGTCACTATTTTCGCCTGCCAGACATCCCTTGGTTTGGGACCCACATCTCTGCTGAGGCTGGTCCCCGGCAGCCATATACGCTCTTAGGAAAACTGGGATATTGGAGCAATTGAGAATTGCTTCTAGGATTAAGAAGATTGAAGTCAGGACCTGATGTGAGCTCAAAGGAACAGCTTAAGTAATGCAGTCAAGACACACTATGTGAGTGCTCAGAGGTCAGGAAGAAGAGCAAGTAACAGCCAGTGAATTGAGATGTTGGGAAAACTATGGTCCTCTGAAAGTCAGGTGAAAGAAGAGGGAGTGATTATTGTGTCCAATACTGAGAAGATTTTTAGTGAGGTGCAGTATGAGAATTCAACAACAGACTTGGTGAGATGGAAGTTGTAGGTGACCTTAGCCAGAGTTAGTTTCTAAAATCCTGAATGAAGTAGTTTGGAGAAAGCATATGTAGTGAGAAAGAAAAGAGTGAATTTAAACAACTCTTCAGAATAGTTGTGATGTCAGAGGAATAGAGCAACAGTTGGAGATGATGTAGAGACTAGGGAAGGGGTTTTAAAGAAGGCCAATTTGAAAGCATGTTTGTGTGTTGTTGAGAATGATGTATGATTTTGGAGGTCAGCATGAGAGTGGAGCGATTAAGACTCAAAGGTAGGCCATGTCCGTCATGATAGGAATCTTTCTTCTGACTCCAGATTATACTTGACATGGATTTTTTTTTCAAGGAAGATATAGACTTGGCTTTCAAAGAAAGTACTAGACAGTTGAAATATACACATATGCAAAAACAGAGAAGCAATTTCCAATAAAATGTAAACAATGTCAATATTTTAGTTTATAAATTATTTCTGTAAGTTCTGAAGGCAGTAGATAAAGAATGAATTGCAAAATTATGATGGGGAAGACAGAGGAACATTTTTTTTAAAAGATTTTATTTATTTATTTGACAGAGAGAAACACAGTGAGAGAGGGAACATAAGCGAGAGAGGAGAGTGAGAGAGGGAAGAAGCAGGCCTCCCGCCGAGCAGGGAGCCCGATGCAGGGCTTGATCCTGGGCCTCCCGGGATCATGACTCGAGCTGAAGGCAGTCGCTTAACCAACCGAGCCACCCAGGCGCCCCCAGAGGAACATTTTTTTGAAACCTCCTTTCCATCTGATCTTAAAGTTAAAATATGAAGAATTGGAGAATTGGAAAGTGAGCATTCTTCAGGGAGAGGGAAATATGACTTAATAACAATGATGCAGAACAAGGAATCAGTAAAGCATGTTGGAAACATCAGAAGAATTGGGATAGCTAGAGTAGAACGGCTTCAGTTAGGGGACCTGAGTGAGTGTCTTGGCTTTTACCAGGTGGACAATAAAAATCCACTTAATGGGTAGCAGACACTGAGTCCTCAAATGAGGTGGTTTTTTTTTTTTTTTTAAGATTTTATTTATTTGACAGAGAGAAACACAGCCAGAGAGGGAACACAAGCAGGGGGAGTGAGAGAGGGAGAAGCAGGCTTCCCGCCGAGCAGGGAGTCTGATGCGGGACTCCATCCCAGGTCTCCGGGATCATGACCTGAGCCGAAGGTAGTCGCTTAACCAACTGAGCCACCCAGGCGCCCCATCAAATGAGGTGTTCTAATCACATATTTTGCTCATATCAGGGAATCCATAAATCATTTGATTTGAAGAAATGTTGTTTTTCAGGCAAACCTTGGAAATCAAGGAAGTTCTTCTGAAATAATAAAACTGCCCTTGCCAAAACCTAAAGCAACAGCCCATTATGATCCACTCAGTTTGTGCTGTGGCAAGTCCCTTGGAACAATTTTTATTGTTGGTTCTCATCTGCCTCCATATTTAGTGAAAACACACTTAATTGCAAAGCTGCCATCAGTAAAAATTCTTATGGTGCCTCCTTGCATAAATATCTCTCATGTGGCTAGACATTTTCAAAAGCTTAAAAATTTTGCTTCTGATTTGCATTATCTTATTTAACAAAGAGAGTATTCCAACACAGACTTCAAGAAATTACAATAATCTTTGCAGCTATGTTGTAAGAATCTCTCTTCTGAGTTTCCATTTCTGCTCTGTGATCTCTGAAGAAAACTGGGGCATTGGTTTGGGGAGATGGGGATGGGAAATGCCTCCAGGATTGAGAAGACTGAAGTTGAGACTTGAGGAAAGCATAAAGGAATGACTTAAGTATGCCAGTCACAGCTTCATGGATACAGTCACTATGATGACGACATTCTCTGGTGAATCTTCACCCATATGGTGCAGAACCCGTTTCCTATCATCCTGAAAACTCCCAACAGGCTCATGCCCCTGATTCAGCAGACCATTTCACACGGAAATATCACTCTCTGTGTTGGTGAACAAGCACCAACCTTAGAGAAAGAAAGATGTTTAATGCGTTGAAGGGCTTAATAAGAAGGTAATTGATACTTGTTTTTTCTTGTTTTTTGTTTGCTTGTGTTTTGTGGGTGTTTTTTTTTTTTTTGTGAAGTACAACCATATCTCATTTCATTGTTTTATTATGATTCTCTTTATTGTAGACGTTGTGGGGTTTTTTTGTGTGTGTGTATGTGGTTTTTTTTAAACAAATTGTAGGATTGTGTTAACTGTGTGCTGTGCAAGTCTACCAGTGCCATTTTTTTCAAAGCATTTGCTCAATTTGTGTCCTTGTGTCACACTTAATAATCCTTGTGATATTTCTAACTTTTTCATTTTTATTGCATTTTTATGATGATCAGTGATCTTTGATGTTATTATCATAATTGTTTTGGGGTGCCACAAATTGTGTTCATATAAGACAGTGAACTTAATTGATAAATGTAAATGTTCTGATTGCTCTCTGACTGCTGTTCCCACACCTCTCTCCCTATCCTTGGACTTCTCTCTTCCCTAAGACACAACACTATTGAAATTGCACCAGTTAATAACCCTAAAAAGACTTTAAAATGTTTATATGAAAGGAAGATTCACACAGCTCTCATTTTAAATCAAGAGCTAGAAATAATTGACCTTATTGAAGAATGCATTTCAGAGGCTAAGACAGGCTGGAAGCTGGACTTTATACCAAATAGATATCCAACTTCATGAATGCAAAGGAAAAGTTCCTGAGTGAAATAAAACTGCTACTCCAGTGAACACACAAATGATAAGAAAGCAAAACAGACTTACTGCTGATATGGAGAACGTTTTGGAGATCTGGATGGAAGATCAAACCAACCATAACACTCCCTTAAGCCAGAGCTTAATCCAGAGTAAGGCCCTAACTCTCTTCAATTTTATGAAGTCTGACTGAGATGAGGAAGCTGTGAAGAAAAGTCTAAAGGTAGCAGAGGTTGGTTCATGAGGCTCAAGGAAGACAGCTGTGTCGAAAACATAAAAGTGCAAGGTGAAGCAGCAAGTGCTGATTTACAAGCTACAAAGCAAGTGAACTAAAAGATCTAGCTAAGATAGTTCATGAAAGTGGCTACACTGAACCACAGATTTCCAGTGTAGACAAGACAACCTTCTGTTGGAAGAGTCATCTAGGAGTTTCATAGCTGGAGAGGAGAATTCAATGCTTGGCTTCAAAACTTAAAGGCTGACTCTCATTAGGGGTTAATGCAACTAATGACTTTAAGTTGAACCCAATGTAAGTTGACTGCTTGGAAAATCTAGGGCCCTTAAAAATGTATGCTAAATCTACTCTGCCTGTGAACAAGGAAGCCTAGATGAGAGCTCAGCTGTTTGCAACATAGTTTACTGAATATTTTAAGCCCACTGTTGAGACCTACTACTCATTGGCAATGTACCTGGTCAGCTAAGAGCTCTGATGGATCTGAATGTTGTTTTCACATCATATAACACAAAGTCCCTTCTGCAGCCCATAGATCAAGGAGTAATTTTAACTTTCAAGTCTTATTATTTAAATACATTTTATAAGGCAATAGCTGCCATGGATAGTGATTCCTCTGATGGATCTGGGCAAAGTAGACTGAAAAACTTCTGGAAAGGATTCACCATTCTAGATGCCATTAGGAACACATAAGTCTTGTGAAGAGGTCAAATACCAACATTCACAGGAATTTGGAGGATTGCAAATTCACACTCATGAATGACTTTGAAGGGCTCAAGATTGCAGTGGGGGATGTGGTGGAAACAGCAAGAGAACTCGAATCAGCAGTGGAGCCTGAAGATGACTGAATTGCTGCAATCTCATGATAAAACTGGACCAGATGAGCAAAGAAAGTGGTCTCCTGAGATGGGATATACTGTTGGTGGGGATACTGAGAACATTGTTGAACTGACAATAAAGGATTTAGAACATTACATAAACTTAGTTGATAAAACAGTGAGGTTTGCGACAACTCCAATGTTCAAACAAGTTCTGTGGGTAAAATACTATCAAAAGCATCACATGCTACAGAGAAATCACTCATGAAAGGAAGAGTCAACCTATACGGCAACATTCATTGTCTTATTTTAAGAAATGGCAATGCCCACTCGAACCTTCAGCAGCTACCACCCCGATTAGTGAGCAGCCATTAACACCAGGGAAGGACCCTCGACCAGCAAAAAGATTATGACTCACTGAAAGCTCAGATGATTGTTAGCACTTCTTAGCAACAAAATATAGTTTAATTAAGGTGTATACATTCTTTTTTGAGACATAATACTATTATACACCTAATAGCCTACAGTATGATGCAAATGTAACCTTTATCTGCACTTAGAAATCAAAAAATTCATTTGACTCATTTTATTGTAATACTTTATTGGGGCCGTCAAGCAGAACCCCAATGTTTTCAAGGTGTGCCCATGGTAGACGATGGCTCCTCCATGCTGTGGCTTTTGCATTGTGAAACAGACATCATTTTTTAGGCTTCTTGGAAGACAAGGTTTCCTGGAAACTTATTTTGGATGGGTGGTGGGTGGCTGGCAATGCTGAGAACTACAGATACAAGCTCAGGGAACAGAAATAAAAAATGCTTCAGGGGAAGTTGGAGAATCCCATACAGAAAATGAACACACACCCACCCGCACACATCTTGTCTAAAAGCATTAACGCAAACTGGAGTCTGTAAATCCCCAGCATGTAGGGCCCTACAAGGGTGATTTTGTTATCTTAAAGGGAAGAGCTAGTCCTCTGTAAAGAATGCAGTTCAGATGCTTGTGGATATTCAGCTGTTCTTCCCTAATTATGTTTTACCAAACTTGAGGATCTTTAGGGCAAAATATTCTGAGCTCCTGTATTCTGAGCACTGGTTCCAAATGAGCTCACACTGCTGCCTGCTCAGTTCTAGGGATGTTTTAATGTTGTGATTTTATTCCATGTCCAATGATTCAGAAAATACAGTTTTGAGTTTTAGTCCTAGCTAATGAATCCTCCAATGGTTGTGGTGTTTTTTTGTTTTGTTTGTTTGTTTGTTTGTTTGTTTGTTTGTTTGTTTTTAATTTATCATTGCTGTTGATAATTTGTCCTGTCCTTCATCCTGGTTCTCTCTGTGGTGTAGGACTGTGTGTGGGATTTGGTTTGGCACTGGGTCAGTCAGTGAGATTTCCTCCAGTCTGGAGTTCTCAGCCTGGCTTACCTTGCACACCATCATTCTGCATCTGGGATGAGCTTTGCCATCTCTAAACACCCAACAACCACCAGGCTTTCAACAAATATAACTGAATAGAAGACAAGTCTTCGTGGGCAGATTTTCCTGCTGTGACATACATAGCAGAAAACCCCTCTGAATGCCTTCTTGCAATTAAAGCTTTGATTGGCTCTGGTCTCCTTTGAAGAAAGGTGTGGCTTTCCAAGTAGGTCTGTCAGTGTCGAGAAGCCAGCATCCATCCAGCGAAAATTGTACCTAAAGCAAAGTTATGCTCTGTGCCGGTGAAAGGAAGAATAGCTCTGTGAATGTGGGTGATTTCACTGTAGCTTCCTGAGGCAGAACCCTGTATCTTGCAGCTGCTCTGGGACTTGGGGAGATGGCACCTGTGTGTTCTCAGCTTCTGTGACTTCCACACAGCTTGGAGCAGATAGACTCAGCCAGCATCCCTTGGCACCTTCTAAGACGGAACCTAGCACAAGTACCACGATGTGCTCAGCCTCAATATGCCTCTCTCATCAAAATATAGTGATGCTGGCTCACTTTCTTTCATTTCCCTCCTGAAACTAAATTTACTCATGGAAATAGATTTATGAAGACTTCCAAACAAACCCCAGGGTTTTATGAAGGGCATTTAGCTTTGGACCTTGTTCTTATTGTTCTAGGCTCTCACATGACTTGTTCTCCAGTTTCTACATTATTGAATGAAATGTGTTGGTCCTCACTCCTTCTATCGGGATGGGTTGAGTGAAGTGTCTTATCAGATTCTCCATATGTTCTAATTATAATTAAACAACTCAAGTCCAATAACATGTGACCTCCAGCATCCAAGGAGGCTGGACATATGCTTCAATGTGAAATAAATTTCCCTGCAGACATAGACCATTAAATGGGTTACTGTAGGATTTGAGGAGTAACTCATTGTGTGTTGCCAGCAGCAGAGGAAGGAAAATAAGGGGGAAAAACCTCTCTATGGGTGGATTTTTTTTTCTAGAAAAAGAGGAAAATATCTATGTCAAGTCAGCAGGTGCTGAAAACAAAATGCTGCCAATGGTTTTGTTCCAGGGGAAACTGAGCCCGGAGGGTTCTCCACTCACAGCTTCTGTAGTGCAGTCTGAAGCTCATTTTAGGAAGGGGTTGGGGAAAGGCAGCAGGAAGGAGCCTTGCAAAGGGGAGCACCCTGCACTGAGGCTTGATTCGGCCAGAAGTCACTTGCAGAGGTCCAAGTGGGCAGCTTCTCTCCCTCCCCACGATGTCGTGATGGCAGCAGGCCCATCCGATCCCTTCCCTTCTGGCTGCTTCTACAGTGTGCTGGCAAAAGGCATGAGCTTGGGAGTCAGGCCAGCCTTACTTCAAACCCTGACTTTGCCAATTCCAGTAGAGTGACTTTAGACCTCTGTGGATTTGAAGGATTTGATGAGACAGTTTGTGGGAAATGCTTAGCATATACTGTATCCAAATGACAGCGGTTTCTCCCACCTGTGATCTCAGTCCTCAGTCCCTGGTGGTCTCGCAAGTAATTGTGAGCACTACTGGAAAACTGGAAATTCAAGAGACAGTGGTAGAAGATTGGATCTGCTTCCGAGACCCTCCACTTCGTGGGTGAGGGAAAATCCGCCGCCACTAGGGGGCACCAATTACATGGAAAAGAAAGGTTGGATTTAGCAGGCTCAGTCCTTTACGTTGCAGTCTGTATCATTTACTTCATTTTATTTTAAATATTTTATTTATTTATTTATTTGACACAGAGAGATACAGCGAGAGAGGGAACACAAGCAGGGGGAGTGAGAGAGGGAGAAGCAGGCTTCCCGCCGAGCAGGGAGCCCAATGACTGCGACTCTGGGATCATGACCTGAGCTGAAGGCAGATGCTTAAGGACTCAGCCACTCAGGTGCATATCATCTAACCAGCTCAGTTTCTTGGAGTGCCCAGTAGAGTATTTCTGCTGGGAAAGGTGGTTCCATGTACACGTCATCTGAAGAAAGTTTTCTTTCTTAGATTGCTCCTGTGTGATTCACTAGCTATTGTAAATGCACAATTAAAAAAAAAAAATCAGCCCTTTTACTTGGTCTCTTTTTTCTACATGTATGCTACAACTGAAAGAGACAGAATTCTTAGTGTGTAGAAGAAGGAAGGGTCTTTACCTTGAAATATTTCAGGCTTTTGGAGCCAAACAAATTTATGTGAGACCTTGCAGTCTGAAGGTATTTGTAACTAAATCCTGGGAAGTATGAGATGCGATCAACTTCCTGAGTCGACAGTAGGCAGGAATGAAATGGAGAACATCGAAAACTATGGGAAGTTCACTTGTTTAGCGCAGGACACAGTATATGAAAGCTACTTCGCAGAAGGGGAAGAGTTGGTGCTCTCCAACACTGGTGGGTAAAGGAGGCTGTAGACTTATTGGGCATTGATCAAACCTCTCCAATATGGCCAGGCATCTTCTGCTTCAGAATTCTCCAGGCTGTCTGTCAAGACTGCAGGTTCTGGACACTGGCTCAGAGCTAATGAATCAGACTCTCCTGATATGCAGAATATGCACCAAATTCATAGGTGATCTTGCATTGCTAAAATGTAAGGACCGCCGCTCAAGAAGATAATAATTCTACCTCCACTGACATTAAGAATACATTTAAAGATGTTTCCCTAGGACCTATGTCTCAACAAGTTGTCATCTTCTGGAAGAATCTTTGAAAGGTCTCATTCGGGGCGCCTGGGTGCCTCAGTTAGTTAAGTCACTGCCTTCGGCTCAGGTCATGATCCCGGAGACCTGGGATCGAGTCCCACTCCCTGCTCGGTGGGAAGCCTGCTTCTCCCTCTCTCACTCTCCCTGCTTGTGTTCTCTCTCTCGCTGTGTTTCTCTCTGTCAAATAAATAAAATCTCAAAAAAAATTTAAAAAAGAAAAAAAAAGAAAAGTCTCATCCCACAGCAAAGCTCCAAATGGTAAGTACTGTTTCCCCTGAGACTCTTTATGTCCCCAGAATCCTATCCTATGTCTGGCACACTCTGCCGCAGCAGTTTCCTTTGACTTGTGACCTTCCCATTTGGGTGCTGAAGGGCTCAGAACTGCATTTTCATTTTACGCTTGCCCCCCCCCACCTGGCACCAGTTCCATCACCAGTCCCTGTAGGCTGACTGCATGGCGGGTGTGAAAAGCTAAGGCAAAAACCAGGCATATCTGGATCCAGTTATGATTTGTCGCTTTGTTATCTCAGATAAACGCTAATATCCTCTCAGCCTTCATTCTTCCATCAACAAAACAGAATTACTAAGCCTGCCTGGTGGGGTTGCTGTAGAGACCGAGGGAATTCATCTAGCATATGCACCTGGCTTTGGTCCTGGCAGTAGCTCCAAATTGACACAAATAACTTGCACCAAAATTAATGTGAGTAAATTGCACCTCGTTCTTGAGATATATGGCATATGTAATTTAACAAAAGAGAAAATATGTTTCTTGAGTGACTTACATGCGCTACCCAAAACTCTATATTTATAAACATTATCTTTGCTCAGTGGTAATTCTGAGGAAGCCAATCAAGTAAGATTTTGAAACAAGAGTCAAAGTCAACTTACACCTGCTAGGTATTTCTCATTGAGAAACTGGATCCCCTGGCCCTGTCTCCTAACATCCGAGAGCTATGCATCTTGGATAAGCAAGCAGGAGAGCAGATGGACCCCTTGGGAACAGAGACATTTCCAGCACTTTGTATTAATCTGTATGTGATTGTATTGTATTGTATTTTTTAAGTAGGCTCCATGCCTAACATGGGGCTTGAACTCATGACCCTAAGATCAAGAATTGTATTCTTTACCAACTGAGCCAGCCAGGTACTCCCGTATGTGTTATTCTAACAGCACAAAGGGTCGGGAGACAGAGCCCTTTGCTGGCTTTCCTACTCACTAGTGATCTTGTAAAATTACTAAAACAACAGAACTTCAGTTTCTTCTTTGGTAAAACAGGAGGTGTAGGGGTCATAAAGCATCCTTTGTGGGATGGGACAGAAGTCTAAATAAGCTTCTAACAGGTGAAAATTTTTTGTACACTCTAAAATGGTAGACAAATGCAAGATACCTTTCTGCATTGTTGTTCAACCAGTGATCTCCCAAGTGTGACCAGGGAATCCCAATTCCTCAGGGGTACTGAGGAGTTCCTTGGTAGCTCTTTTAACCTAAGGACTTATCAGAGCTGTTACTGTGTTAATAAACGTCAGAACTGCAAGAGGAGAACACAGTGCGCCCCATTTCCCAAACACAGCTGGTCAGAAGCTTTTCCCATGGAACCTCTCGAAGGATCCAGTGTCCTACACGGCCTGCACCGGCCACCCTGGGTGCTTGGGTAGACCTGAGCTGGCTTATTGGACACAGTGCTTGTGCTCACCCATTTGTGGGGCCTCTCTACCCCATCACATACACAGGGCTCCCCAGATGAGCAGCAGGGAGACGATCTGAGCGAGCTGACCATCTGGTTCTTATCTGAGTCTCCACGGAATGGCTGTCTTCCTTTGGGCATCTCTACACAGATTTAATGAATCTGAAGACAAAGTAATTGACCCCAGATTGAGTGCTGTACCTGTTTTTCTTCCTTTTATTCTTTCTTCTCTTTGGCTCCATCTCCTCCCTCCACCTCTTCATTCTTCTTTTTTTTTCTTCTTCTTCTTCTCTCTCCTCCCTCTTCCCCTCTCTTTCTCCCTCCCCCCAATTTTTTACTTAGGGATTTGAAGACCTATCTTCTTAGAACTATGACATTGTTCACCTGGGCCACAATTTCCAAATCGTAAATGAAACACATGCCTAAGGCCAAAAATATGGCTCTTCAGTTTTGTTAAAGTAGATTGGTTTCCAAGCGCAAAGGGGTTATTAGCCAGTTAGCTAACATGAGCCACATTTGATTTATTTCACCATCGGGTTTAGGGACCTGTTCACAGCGGCAATCATGACACAGTGGCCCCCGCTGAAGCTGGGAGCTGAAGGTTCGAGGCCCTTTCACGACATGGCGCTCCTCTCAACCTGGGAGTGCCTGGTGCCAAAATGGGGCGTTTAGGAGTCTAAAGACTCACCAAAGAGCCCACAGTTAAGAAAGACAGAGCTGGTGTTTAAACAAAGGTTTTCAGAGTCCAAGGCTTCCCTGAAAATAGAAGGCATGGGAGGCAACTCCCTGGGACCCCAGAGCTGCCCCTAGCACCCCTACTGTCCACCTTGTCTACCCTCTCCTCTTTTCTACCCTCTCCTCCTGTCCCCGCCTTACTCCCTGCCAACCATCTCTCCCAGCCCCAAATCCTGCCATCCCCTGGTGACTGAAAACCTGGAAGCACCTCTTCATTGGCCTGAGGGAAGGAAATGACATGAAGAAAAATCCTCAGTGTGCGATGAGACGGTTTCTGCGCTGCCACGTGAGCACCTGGCCCCTAGGTAGAGTAGGAAGAAAGTCCGAACTGCAGGAGAAATTTTCAGTTTTGCATTTCAGAAATATTTTTCCCAAGAGATAATGCCCTAATTTTATTTCATCAGAACCAATTCTTCCTGATCAGGTATCGATACATAATGACATCAAACCCAAGAGATTTTTCCAAGGGCCCATCGAGAGTGAGGCAAAGCACCCCGTGCTATACTCATGGGTTCTCCTTTGGAGGCACATCATGGCGGGTTGCAGCCCAGAGAAGTGCCAGGGGCACCTGTCATGCTGTCCTTGCACGAGCCTGTGGGCACATCTATACACACCAGCAAGGCACTTGGGGAAAAGGTAGGAGTATAGAGGACCCCATTTCTCTTTCGACAATGGACCAAAGAAAGACAACAGGTAGACAAATAGATGGAAAAGGAGCCTGTAGATTTCAAAGGCCTGAGAAGGACAGGTGTGTTCATCTTGACTCACCTGGAAACTCTGCCACCCGCTGCCCCACCTTGCAGCCCTCCCTTTCCGTAGGCTCTGGCACACTTCTCCCTCGCTAAAGGTGACATGTGGCCTGCCCTTGATAATGAGACGGGGACAAAGTGCAGCTCCCGCCAGCACAGGGACAGTCCTCGGGAGCCACCTGGGCCCTGGCACCCGAGCCAGGCAGGCTCCTCGCCCACGGGCTTTCTGGTTTCTATCCCTCCCAGACCATCTGTTTCTCACCTGCTTGATAGGTGCAGCCTGTGTTCCATCTGGTCATCTTTCTAAAAACATGGGAAGCCGAATATGGCAAATGGTGATAAGTGGAAAGAAAGGAGCCGCGAAAGTTTCAAAGTTGATCACCAGCAGCTTTGCCAACAATTATAAAGTGTGCATCCTTTTAAATTGATTTTCATCTACATGCCAAGGTGATGGATCATATCAAAGACCAGCATTCTTTATGTCTTACTTGGCCAGTCAGTCAGAGGCCAGATGGTGACATTGACCTTTAATGAGCT